>JAKUCM010002838.1:0-83048 GCA_023374145.1 Lepidium sativum | reverse complement strand
TGAAGGAAGCTCACCGTAGAGTGATGGTCGCAAACCATCCGGACGCTGGAGGGAGTCACTATCTTGCTTCTAAGATCAATGAAGCTAAAGATATGATGCTTAGAAAATCCAACAACACCACTTCTGCTTTTTGATTCTGATGAGTTTGATGATACGAACCCTACGAAATGTCTGTATTCTCGTTCTGTTTTGTTTTGAATGTATTACGATTTCTTCTTCTTGTTGTACATCATTCTTTAAGGGTATTGAAGAAGCAGTCAATTTAAACTCAGGCTCATTGCCCATTTGATTTTTCTTAAAGGAACAAAGGATCATATAGTAAGGACTTTCTTCTTTTATTTTACACTTGAAATTTGATTATTTCCCACGCAATGTACAAGTGAAGTTACTATTATAATAATAAGCATTTCTATAAAGATAAAAATTAGTTTTTTCTTGGGTCTACTTTGAGATAAAAAGCTATTTTTATGTCAAACATAAAAAAGTTAGTCAGAATAATACAATTAGACTTTTACGAATTCATAACAGTTCAACAATTTTTTTATTAATTTACATTTTTTTGTCAACTCATTATATTAAAATACCTCAAAAAAATAAGAAGAAAGCCACAAAATATGTTCCGTGTTTTTAAATATATCGCATAAATTTAAAATCTATTAAAATTTAGTATATACTAAAAGTTTAATATTTGTGTATAATGTCAATACAGTTTAAATTCACATGTCTTTATTTAATATGCAAGAACTAATGAATTTATTAATTTAAAAGACAAGACATAAGATTGTTTAGCGATGGCAATCCCATGTCTAATGACTTGAAACAATTTGGGGTAGTGACAAAAAAAAAAAGCAATTTGGGAATAGCAAAACCCTCCCGCCTAATTCTATAAGACCAACTCCGTATGGGGTTCTTAGTATCATTTTAATAATTAAAAATAGTTTAGATGTTTATGATTAGGAATGTAGAATTGTATTGGTCAATGGTAATGGTAGGTTCTTATATCTTTTTCTTTTTAATTTTAAAATAAGAAAAACCAAATTTATATATAATATACATACCTTCATTATTCAAATTGAAAACATATAAAGCATATAAAACATATAAAATTGAATCTGATTCTTGCTTCATGTAGTCTTCATGAGGTTTTCCCATGGAATCTTCTTTGTGGCCTGTAGTATTACTCCAAAGCAGTAAATGTCAGACCTGTATCAAGTAAATATTAGAGCTATACTGAGGCAACAAAAACAAGTAATCAAGGGAAATTAAGCAAACAATACACGAGATTATACTTCTCATCAGCACATACATTCATATTCATACATTCATACATTCTGTCCACATTTGGTAATGACGTTAAAAAACAACACAGAAGCATACATTCATATTGATACAAAACATACATTATGGCCACATAAGTCAATAACATAACTAGACTACAAACATTCATGTAACTAGATTAAAACACAGCAAGTCAAGAGTTAAGCATATCGGTAATTAGCTTCTCCATAAGAGCCATTTCTATTTCGGAAAGTGGCTCTGTTTTTGCAAGCAAACTATCTAGCAATTTGTTTTTCGAGAGTCTCTCCTTCATAGCTAAATCTTTCTGTTTTATCTGCCACATGCACTTAAACTCGAGTATAGCTTGTCCTTCTATACCCACATCATCTGCCTTACTCGTTGTTCTTTTACCTTTGGCCTTAGAAGCCTTGATAAGGCAGACTCATAGCATCCAACAAACTTGCATACACCATCATTGATCTTTGCCCACCTTTGTTTACAATGCCCTGATTCCCTCTTTTGTGCTCCAACAAGCTTCAGACTTGATGCAAAATAGGATGAAATCCTCTTCCAAAATGCTTAAGCTTTCTGCTCGTTACTAACCACCGGATCTTTGCTAGTGTTAAGCCATGCACTAATGAGAACAAGGTATTCTTTTGGACTCCACTTCCTTCTTACCCGTCTATCAGTAGACTCAGTTGGGAGGTCAGACGTTTGGTTACTAAACACAAGGACATCTGATTCACCAAGTGGTGTACTTGGTGAATCCCTCTCATAAACATTGGGTTGAATGTTATGGCTAAAGGAGGATTGACTAAGAAGAAGGTCTTGGTAGCTAGAGGACTGTGTATATGGATTTGTATAATCCATATACACAACAAAATATGAAAAGCGAAAGGAAGACAGAAGGTGGAAAACAGAGATGCGTTTCTGGAATGAAAGAGAATTTGAAGACAGAAAGCCTTTGATAAAAATGACAGAGGAAGGTGAAAGCAAATAAGAATACTAAACCACATCCTTTGTGGTTTAGCATTCAATGTTAAACTAAAGTCTTATTAATAACTATACATACTAAAAGTAATTGCAGCCTATATAACAAATTCAATCAACACAGAGCAATAATTATATGTATTATAAATGCCATTTTATGCCATTTTCCATTATAAATGCATCTATGCAAGCGTATAAACACATGTTTAGCCTCAAAAGAAGACTATGATGACTATTTATCATTATGCTCGCTAGCTGTAGCTCAGTAGCAGAAGAATAAACAATAGAAGTTTAAACATTCAAGGTTTAAGTGTGACTTAATTATTGTATTATCATTACCAGACAAGCATAATAAAAAAAGGAATCACGCACAAAGTACAGAAGCCGTACTAGTTTTCATTGACAGAAACAGACTCGGTAAAGATAGAACATCGATTAGAAAACTTAGTAGCTGTTAATCTGGAATTAACTTCTTACCTTGTTGCAACGGAAATGAATGGAGTTTCCTTTTGGTCTGTGTAGCAATTGTCTCCGAGACAGATTCTTCCGATCCTATCTGATTTTGACCACACATGCACCACATATATGGATTCAGTTATTTGGCATATCTTTGGTCACAATTTATATCTAAGAGAGGCAAACGACCTAGACCTTAAACATATCCAAAAAAAATTCATGGAATAAACAGAGAGAAAAATTCATTACTTACCCAACCGTAACATTAGCTTTCACAGAATCTTAAATCTTGTCATATGTGACAAGATGCAATACATGCAGTAGAAGAACACCCACTCCATCCAATCCAGTGCATGTCACTGCCTTGAAAGATTTTGAGACACGTCTACAAAGTCCTCAACCTGTATAACACACCAAAAGAACTGAAGTTATAAGCGAAAAAGAAATTATGTAAACGTAATAATGCTTAATAGAGTTTGTAAAAGGAATTTTACACTAATTGACCCAACAACAGCTTTACGCCACTTTTTAGATATCCAGAGACCATTGAGCACACTGACGCATAGCCCTTTCCTCCAAAGGAATTGAACAGATTGCAACAACAGTACAGAAAAGCTTACTCGTTATAAAAAAAAAAGAGAAAAAGCAAGCACTGCAGACTTTTGTTTATAATTGATGTTTAGGTTTAAATGTAATATATATAACACATTAATGAAAAATGTTGCAAATAGTCTACCCAGCGATTCTTGGTTACGCTGCCCCCAGTTTAAGAACTTTTGTGTTCTTTTCTTGACATTAGGAGGATCAATTCCATCTGAGAAAGATAACAACCATTTAATGTCATAACAAAAAAACCATATAAGTAAAATCAAGAAGAGAAAAGTATACAAATTGTTAATCGTCAAAGGGTTCTGCTACTATCACAAACTTTCAAATAAAACAAAAATAGAAAGAGACTTTGTTGAATCTGCCAGAAAACAAATGATCGCCTAATTAAAGAAAAGTTCTCTTCCACTCTTACCTTTAAATAGAAAATAGAAAGCAGGCCAAATGGGAGGACTTTGATTCTGCATAAAAGATAAAAGATAAACAAATTAAACTTTCTCTGACATTTAGTCATCCAACACTCAAAGTACCTAATATGCCTGAAAAATATTCGATCAATTAGTCACATGCAACTTAAAATGATGAAAAGAAAACCTAACACCTTTATCCAATTTGCTTTTAGAGACTAAATCTATCCAACAAGTATAAGAGAATTAAACACATGAGAATGAAAATAGAAAAATAACTCCCATTAAATAGCCACACGAAGTAGCTTCATGGCATACCACAAGTCAAAATTCTACCTAAAATGATCCACTATCCTTGAAAATGTAACTGGAATATAAATTGTATATGGGTTCAGTGGCACATCCAACAAGAGTAACTAATTTCATGTTTGCAAATGGAAAGCGACTAGTGACGCCAAAGATATATAATTCAGGGTCCGGTGTAGAGCACTGTTAACATCATGTGCTTGTGCCCATTGCTTAGCCTGACATTTGTGAATAATCATATTAGTAAGTATATTGACCACAAATACACATATCTATAGCCTACTAACCAAAAAACAAAACTTCATGTTTGTTTTGAATTTCAAATACTTCATCAAAATGAAAACTATAGTTAGCCATACAGTTAATTCAATAAGATCTCGGAGGGTTCTGTGCCGCAACCTCACAGATCCCACTTTAAATAGTAAAGAGAAAACTGTCCTGACAATTTATTAAGCACTGAGAAATACTTTTGTTGAGTTGAAAATTATAAAGAACTGAAGAGACTTGAGAGAAATTATAGCAACTAACCAAATGTAACTCATAAGAAATATTATAAGACAAAACCCTCTCTCTGTCTCTGACCAGAAAGAGACAGATACAAACCTTAATCGAAACCCTAATTACTTCCTCTTTTCAAATCCCTAAAATCATCGATTTGAATTCCTAAAATTGATTTACATATACCCTAATAATGGAAATCGCGAACCCTACCTTGAGCTCTGACATGCATGTCGTACCCTCCGACGACAAGAGTCAAGCCGTCGACGCCTAAGCACACCACCAAGCCGGAAATCACCTTCGCGAAGAGAGGAGGAAGACACGAGGAAACCAAATCTCTTCAGAGCGGCGACAGAGATGACGAAGTATCCGAAGAGACAAAAATGAGCCCGATAAAACTAACACCTTCTTTTTCCAACCCTAAACAATACACAGCCAATCGAAGCACGCCACGTAGGCGTTTCTTAACAATTCTAAAAATCCTAAAATAAGATACGTTTCTACTCCCAAGAATCGAATTAACATTACTTTAATCATAAATTTAACCTAAGAACCTCCATTAGATCCACTTTAACCCAACTTCCACTAGAATTAAATTCAATTTGATTTGTTCGATCTGACATGAATAAAAAATTTGACAAATCAGGTCGGATGGTAAAATATAATTCGGGTAATCCAGCAAAAAAATGGGACAAGAGTTCAAATATAGTATCGGCTGGGTTCGGGTTTATCGACCCGATCCGGGTAGTTATTATTCGAAATTGCAAAAGCCCTAAATTCTCTAATTACTATTCTTCTTTCTTCCACTGTGCCTCCGATCTTCACTTCTCTTCTTCCTTTTTCTGAATTTTTCTCTTCTATCCTTCCCTTCTCTTTTCTTCCGTTTTCTTCTTCTCTTTTCTGCTTCAGTTCTCAGTCATACTTCTTCTCTTCTCTTCTTTTGATTAACCAATCCTCTCTTCTCTTATTCTCAGGTCATACTTCTTCTCACTCAGATCATGCTTCTTATTCTCACACTTCTTCTTATTTTTCTTCTTTTCACGCTTTTACATCTCACGCTTCTACAGTACTTCTTCAGTTTTTCTTACAGTTCTTCAGTTCTTCTTCTTACGAGCTGCCTCAAAACTACCTCTCCCTTAATTCTTCTTTTCATGTAGTTTAACGTTAGAAAGACGCGTGCGTGTAAATGCTTGTTATAATATAGACTTATTTTAACGGGCTTAATCAAACATATTAGGTCCATATAAACTGATACTTTATTTGAAGACCTGGTCCAATTTCTGTTGACGTTAAGGCCCACAACGCTTAAAAGTTATTATGTTTTGTGGGCCTATTCTTGTTACCGTGTATACTGGTCTTCTATGTATATCTCAAATTGAAGAACTAGTAGAGTAATATAAAAATTTCTTTAGGAACATTTGCTTGCAAATGAAGAAAATAGTAGATTGCAAACTCCTAAGAATCTTGATCTATCCTCTTTTACGAGTCTCTTTAAATGTGATCTAAAATAAAATTTTACTTGGTTTAATCCTATAAAATCTGAAAAGTATATGTAATTTTGAATTTCTTTACTCTATGGTGGTTGTAGTAGCAGTAGTTTCCTTATGTACCTCTGTTTCCAGTAGAGTCTCCTTTGTTTCTTTTATCTTCTCAAGCTGTCCTTTGGGTTCTCCGAATAAAGCATTTAAAATCTGTCTATGGCATTCATCACAGAAATAGAAGAAGGAGAAATGACCTTCGTTTGGAATCTTATGTACAGTAGCTTCTGGAATCATCCTGCTAATGTACTCACTCATCGATGGTGGAGCTACTTGATCATCCATCCCCTTTCACGACACAAATATTTAAACTGTCTTAAGAACTTCAGATACACAAGATGGTTTTTATTAGCGTGATGCATTGTATGAGGTAGAAACTTACCTGCCATATGTGAATGGGTTTTCGAAATCCGATTAGTTCACATTCAGCTTCACTGTATATTGACATAAGCCAAGAAAGGACACCATTGTTTGAACATTTCTTCTGTGCGCGAAATTCGGAAAGAGTAAACCCCCAGTTTGATACTTGAAGCACAGCTTCTTCTACAAATGGTTTTGTGATTCCCTGACGAACGGATTCCTCCACGTTCCTTCGGTACAATTCTCGGAAATTCAAGTCTTTGATTAGATGTCTATCCTGCAAGGAAAAGAACAAGAGTTAGCAAGTATGACTCTCTGTTTCTCCTAGCTAACCTCTCACTCTGTTATCTACAGTTGTGGAGACTTATACCTTTTCTCCTAATGCTAATGACATCCATTCATCGATCTGATCAAGTTTACCAGAGAGAAAAGACCTACGGTAGAAGAATGGGAGAAGAGCTGGAAATCGCCGAGCTAAAAAGTACATGAATTTTCTCTTTGTTAGCCATTGTTCCCCATGTTTTCACCATCTCTTCCTTGGCCATGCTTGGCTCATATGGATTGATCACCGGAGCAACCATTGCAGCTCCTGAAGTTTTACAAAACCAAAAAAACCCAGTTAGCAGTAGCCTTAAACGTCTTCAAATTTCTACTCAGCAATAACGAGAATGTGTTTTATAGGAATACTGTTAATACCTGCAATTTTGTCAGGGAAGTATTTAATTGCAGCCCATGTATGCATACTACCAGTAGAGTAGCTGAGTAACCAGAATTTCTCATCAAATCTGAGAGCAGCTGCTAGGTTAATCATATCTGAGGCTGATGAGCTAAGGTTTCGACCTCGATGAGGATCACTCTCTCCAAACCCTGGAAAGATCGTATGATACTAAACGGACACCGTACTCCATAAGCAGTGATTTCTTCACTCCAGGTATGCCTTGATTAGGTAATTCCAAACATTAAAGGCAAAGCAAACGTAATGGGAAGTGACTAAAACTGATGAGAATTAATCTGATACCTGCAAGTCGAGAGGATAGAAAAGATTGAGGCGTAACTAAAGTGTATCTTGCTCTTTCTGCTGAAATACCTAGCTCTTGGTAAGCTATATATCTACCATCTGGAAGCTGTACACGAGTTGCACTGGAAGGATGTAAACGCAGTTTCGTTATAAGTGGCACTGGTCTATCATCCCCTGGACTAAAGCTCAATGCTGCACTTCAAAGTAGAATTTGTCAATGCAAGGAATCAAGCTATTGCACTAAATAGAGTCTCTTATAATACTGCTACTTAAGCTACATATAAGCAGATAGACAGACAACCAAAAACATTGCCGAACCAAGAAATCCCTCAAAGGTCCATCCCAATACTCAGCTTTGTGTAACTGTTCAGGGCATGACATTGCAAATATGTCAAGAAAGTACCCAAATTTTACTAAATCAATCATCAATTACTCAAGGTACCATATCTATTCTACAAGATTAAAAGAGAAAAAAAGTGCATGCAGGAGTTGGCTATCAAGCTATCTATAAGTGAATGAGATTTTGAACGGAACACAATTTACTGAGCTAGTGTTCACAACCTGTTTAATCAATTTACCTGCGAGTGCTAAGAGAAAGACGAAGAAAATCACAGGCCATGCGTGAATTGGATCACGATCCTCAGGCAAGAACTCGTTCAGGAAGCTTAGCTTCTTCGACACTTTGACTGCTGGTTTCCGGAGCTTCTGCACGACGATTGAGTCCTCAGTCAAAATCGTCTGCAAACACTATATCCCTGCATCCCTTGGTGAGATCAACAAGCATCTCACCCCATGATATCATGAACCCTGTCACTTGATCTTTCAATGTCTCCTTTGGTTCAGATCCGGGTCCATCCACCGACACCAAACCCGACCTCTTTGAGCCAATTTCTGAAGCCTCCGTTAAACCGATAGGAGCTCCGTCGTATCGTAAATTAGCGTCAACGAGACTCGCCAACTCTTCCTGCCACGTAGGCACTCCTCTAGTTTCCTCCATTTTCTTCAACTTCTCGATTTCACCAGCATCAAAGACCCCCAAATCCCGAACCAATTCTTCAAAGCAAAACCTCTACATTCATTTATATGAATAGACGAAACTTTAAAGAAATCAAAGAGAAAGAGAAGATGGCGAAAATAAGCTGCAAATGACACCTTTACAAAGCGTGAAGTTCAAGCGAAACCATATTTTTAGAAATAACTCGAAAAAAAATTCGAATAACGAATCATATATCTCTCTTTTTCTTAAGAAAGGAGACAAAAGTTTGTCTTACCGAATGACGTAGAAAGAGCTTAGACACAAGACTATCGTTCGATTCGAATCTTCAATTTGCTCTTCAACTTCACTTTTCTTTGTTTTTGTTCTTCCTTTTCAATATTCTCCATTGCCTCCTTCATTTGACTGGGTAAGCTAAAAAATGCCAGTCCGCCATTGACGAACTTCTCTTCTTACTCTGTCTCTGTCTCTCTCTCTCTTTCGTACATTAAATGAATATGGACCATAGGATCACGATGGCCTTTTTGAAATAAACGGTTACGATTTCTCCACGTCGGTATGCCGTGGTATCGACGGTTAAGTGGTGGGGACCGGCTTGGCCAGTGAGTGCCGTGCGGGCAGTTCACTCTTTGTGTGTCCCCTTTTACCGGTTACAGCCGGTTTCGTAAAGATTACGGGTTTTGCTCAGGTGGAACAAGTTTTATGTACACGTTATAGAGAAGTTTTTCTCTGTTTTCAGCACGGACTTTTACGTATACGCTATCTAGACCGTCCATTAGATCCAACGGTGTAGCTTTCAAAATCCCAAAAGATTGAAGAAATTGTGGCAATTCAGAAACCCAATATGATATGGGCTTTTCATTAATGGGTTTATTGTTATAATTCGGCTGAGGTATATCCAACTACGCGTATATTAAGAGTGATTTACCTTCACTAGGTTTAGGGTTTTCGCAGCCGCTTTAAAGCTATCTCCCTTTGCTTCCTGCAAATACCTCTTTGCTGTTGATCTTCTCCTCCATCGACAAACATGGGGTACGTGTCTCCTCTCTTAGATCCTTCGTGTTCCTATCTCATTTTGTTCGAAATGGATTGATGATTGTATTTGATTCTATCGGGATTATCCGGCTATGCATTTTCATTTCGGGATATGTTTGATACTTGTGGTTTCAGTATGGATCCACAATAGACTATACTAGTTGTGCTAAGTGTTCATAACACAATCCAAGAGATTTGAGCTAATCTGGAACATGAAAGTGTTAATGAATTTAAATTGTAGAAACTGAATATAAGATCTTTTCTGTGCTGTGTTTGAAATTGTTTATTTCAATTCTTAGTTGCATTGCTTGTCGAGTCTCTTCACTGGGTTTATGAAAGCTCAAACTGGTGGTGTGATATTAGAGATTAAGCTTCTGTTTTGATGCGATTACTTAGCTTGAATTGTTTATTCCGTGTGATTGTGTCTTACAGTAAGACACGTGGAATGGGAGCTGGGCGCAAGCTCAAGAGACTCCGAATTAACCAGAGGTGGGCAGACAAGCAGTACAAGAAGTCTCACTTGGGAAACGAATGGAAGAAGCCTTTCGCTGGATCTTCCTCACGCTAAGGGAATTGTCCTTGAGAAAATGTATGTTTTTACAAACATAAATTTCAAATTTTTATTGATATTTGATTCTGGACATTGAATATTGAAGACACTCTTGTGTTTTTGATTATGCAGTGGTATTGAGGCTAAGCAGCCTAACTCTGCTATTCGTAAGTGTGCTAGAGTTCAACTTATTAAGAATGGAAAGAAGATTGCTGCTTTTGTCCCCAATGATGGTTGTTTGAACTACATCGAGGAAAACGTAAGTTGAACGAGAAGCCTTTGTAACTAATCATCACACCATTGGTTTCATATGTTGAAGAATTTCTTTTGTTTATGTTGTTGCAGGATGAGGTCTTGATTGCTGGATTTGGTCGTAAGGGTCATGCTGTGGGAGATATCCCCGGAGTTAGGTTCAAGGTTGTGAAGGTTTCTGGTGTTTCACTCTTGGCCCTCTTCAAGGAAAAGAAGGAGAAGCCAAGGTCTTAAGCTACCTAATACAAAGCGTCAAGCTTTTGAAATTGATTTTGATAGTTCAGTTTAAGAAGTCTCGTGTCCTGTTCTACTTTAAAGTTCAAGAACTTATGTTTTACATTCTATGAGTTTTTGAGTTTAGACATGATCGTTAAACGTTATTGGTTTTTAATCAATTTTCTCCTTTTAACCCTTGCCTCTAACTCCAACTTTTCCTTGTTAGTAAAGAATTACGAAGAAACACGTGCTAACTTTTAACTTGTAGACTCAACTCAAGTTAGTTCTCAAAATTCCTGTCTCGTCTCATCACAAAACTTAGCTGATGTACATCTGTTCAAACCCTAATTTGATGATTCTGACCAAAGCTAGTGAAATCTGGAGATCTAATGAAAGAGAAACCAAATAATCTGATGAATATGATCAAAGCTAGTGAATTCTGGAGATCTATAGGAGGAACCAAGTAATTCGATGAATCTGATCAAAGCTAATGGATTCTGGAGATCTATAGAAGGAGAAACCAAATAATCTGATGAATCTGATCAAAGCTAATGAATTCTGGAGATCAATAGAAGGAGAAACCAAATAATCTGATGAATCTGATCAAAGCTAGTGAAATCTGGAGATCTATTGAAGGTGAAACCAAAACTGTGAAAGTGACGATGCCTACAGTATGGTTCTAGTAGTCATGTTGTAGCTCTATTTCACTTAACATACTTGAGTTTGTAACTTAGAAGAGAAGGTCCAAAGATGCTGTATTTCCCAGAGCTGCTGAAGGCTGTCTTTGCGTCTTCTCCTCTTTTGAACACAACTTTGGCTCTCTTGCCTTTATTCATTACCTGAGTCTTCGATTCTTGCAGAGGACCGTATCGGTTAAATATATCGTTCAGTTTCTCTGCTGATAGAACTGAACCTGAATCCGCAAAGTTTAGGATTAAAGCATTGGGCGCTGATGAATCCGCAGAACAGTCCTTGACAAGGTTTTGCTCGTTCAAGCTTGAGCCAGTTGTTTTTTTGTTTGTAGATAAGTTCAGCTCTTCTGCGGAGTCTTTCATGTCACAAGGTTTTGATTAGGCCTGGGCATATGGACGTTCGGTTCGGTTCGGTTCGGTTCGGTTCTTTCGGTTATCGGTTCTTCGGTTCCTAAATTATTGGAACCAGTGGATACTTGTGAAATTTCGGTTCGGTCTCGGTTCGGTCTTCCTCGGTTCCGGTTCCAAATGGATATTTGAAACTGGAACCGAAGAAGAACCGAAATTATTTCGGTTCCCAAATGGGTCCGGTTCGAATGGTTAATTTTAGGAACCATTTGTTAAAAATGGCTAAAACTGAATGTAGAAGAACCAAAAACTGCAATCAATCAAGTTTACACACTAGAGTCATGAATTAAACACATAGATCAAGCTTACACTACTAGCTAGATACATGAAGCTAAGAACTAGGAAAGTTACTGAAATCGTTGAAGCTTACACTAAGTATTGCAGTCCATCAACCTTTCACTTCTTCAAGTACTGGTCTGCAACTGCAACCAAACAAGCGACACTGCAACCAATCCATCAAACATTCACTGCAAAAGTCACATGAACACTGATTAGAATTTACACTAAAGAACACTTAGAAACTGCCAAGGTAGAAATGAAAATACCTGAGAGAAGTCTTGCTTAATTATGTCCAGAAGAACATATGTTAAACTCTATAGTCATAATGAAAACACAAAGTAAGAAGAGTCATTATATAAATAATGAAAACTGCGCAAAAATTATATATACAAAAGTGTAAAGATTTATACCTTTCTCAAGCTGATCTTGTAGCACAATATCATCAAGGAGTTGCTGAGTTGTTATTTCTCCCCTACGCTCTCTTAGATTAATCCCACTTTTCAGCCACTGCTCTGTGCACATAAGAACTTCAATTGTGTAATGAGTAAGACAACTTCTATAAGGATCCAACACACGACAACTAGTACTAAAGGCAGATTCTGATGCAACCGAGGATACTTGCATTGCAAATACATCCTTTGCTATCTCAGACAGAATAGGGTACTTCCGAGCATTGAGCCGCCACCAAGAAAGAACATCAAACTCTGTTCCAAAAACTGAGTCAGGGTTTTCTACACTTTCATTCAAATACAATTCTAACTCATTACTCGATTGTTGAATTCCTTTCTCTCTAACCAACCTCTTGTAGACCATGTTAATCCTCTGATATCTACCTGTACCATCTGCCAAATCATTTGTGTCTGCTTCAACACAATGATTTGATGTTGTTGGGGACTGAGACTGAGATTGAGAATGTAACAAGGCAGGCTTACCAAAAATAGTGTTGTACTCTGCAAAAAGACAATTCATGAATTGCATAACCGCCATCTTCATGTCTTTAGCTTCCCAACTATCTTCTCCATAAAGTTCCTCAAAGCACATAGTAGCAAAACACATTTTGTTAGTCGGGTCTAATATACTAGCAACTATCAACAGCTTGTTTATCTCTTTCAAACCACCCCAATACTTGTCAAATTTTCCTTTCATAACAACAGCTTTATCTCTCATGGCTTCATCTTGATCAAGTGATAGTGTCATAAGATTTTTCTCAATAGTGACAATCTCAGAATAGCACTTGTAAGAGTTAACAGTTTCGGAAGCTGAAACCACCAATGTTGAGACGTAAAAAATCCTTAGAAATTCTACTAACCTTTCAATTGCTTCCCAATCAGCTGCTGTTGGTGGTCCCACTCTTTTTACTCCATTCACTGACTCACTAAACCAAACATTGTAAACCTTGTCTTCTGCTTCCATCTTCTCGAAGGCTACTTTGTACTTCGAAGCTCTAGTCAACATTAGATATGTGGAGTTCCAACGTGTCTTGACATCTAATGGGAGACTACCTCTGCTCATCTTCCCATGATCTACTCTTAATTCAAAAGAGTTCAACCTCTCTGTTGATGATCTAACGTAGCTGATCCCATTACGAATGGCTGCAATACTTGAATCAACATCTTTTAGTCCATCCTTAACTACTAAGTTAATGATATGAGCAGCACACCTCATGTGTAAGAACTGACCACCTAAGACCATAGAATCATCGCCTATAAATCAGAAAACATAACACCAATTCAGAAAACAGAACAAGAGAAAAAACAGAACAATGTTAAGTGAATCACCACATTTACCTTTACTTTTAAAGTGCTCCTTAAACTCTCCAATAGCTACTGTGTTGGCTGTGGCATTGTCAACCGTGATAGTGAAGACTTTTCTTATGTTCCAATCAGCTAAGCAGTCGATGAGAATTGATGCAATTGTTTTCCCTTTATGATCTGCGATGTTCTTAAACCCAATTATGACCTTCTTTAGGCACCACGAAGCATCAATCCAATGTGATGTAATAACCATGTAGCTTGCACCAGTTGATGGAGCAACCCATATATCTGTGGTAAGTGAGACCCTTTGCTTTCCAATCTGCTTCATCATCTCTTGTTTCTTCTTCACATACATCTTCACAATCTCCCTCGTTGCAGTTCTTCGAGAATGTGGCTTGTAAAGCTTCACCTTATCACAGAAATGTCTCCACGCCAAGCTTTCAATAAAAGACAATGGAAGCTCAGCCAATACAAGCAACTCATTACATGCTTCCTTAAATACCGATTCAGTCACTCTTCCTAATTTGACAGAACCATCAGCTGATGTTCGGTCCAACTTACTTTGATTCTCGGATTGAAGACAAATCTCGTACTGCTTGCATGTAGTAAGATGCTTCCTTAAGTTAGAGGTCCCAGAAGTTGTAAGACACGCCATTTCTTTTCCGCAGTAGTGACAATGGCATCTATGTGGGTTATCCTTCATCCTTGTGTAATGACTCCAAACACTTGACCTCTCTACTTTTTCTTTTGATTTTCTTTTCAGTTCTGTTGAATTTCTTGTACTATCAGGTCCAAAGTGAGAGACTTCTTCTTCTGTATTTGGTTCATCTTTGTCCATGTCGTGGTTGACAATTTCCTTGGAAGCTGAAGGATACTCGCAAGAATCCATCTACATTATACATGTCATAGAATCAGTAATACTATTGTACCTCCTATCTGAGTTAATCAATGTTAACAATCCAAAGATAATGTAGTATTCAAAGTTAAACCCACTAATACACACAATAACAAAACCAAGATAGAGCTCCTCTGAGACTGAGTTAATCAATGTATCAGTAATACATAACCGAATCCCAAATACAAAGTATAAATCCCTAATACAATCCCTAAGTTAAATCCCTACTGCAATCCCTAATTTAAATCCCTATAATCAGTAATACATAACCGAATCCCAAATACAAAACCACAAAACAGAACCACAAAATCCCTAAAATCCCTAATACAGAACCACAAATCAAGACCCAGGAACCCCAAAATCCCTAATCCAATCCCTAAATCCCTAATACAAAACCAAAGAACATCACCGACCAATCCCTAAATCCCAAATACAAAACCACAAAACAGAACCACAAAATCCCTAAAATCCCTAATTTAAGCCCTAAATCCCTAATACAGAACCACAAATCAGAACCGAAGAACCCCAGAATCCCTAATCCAAAACTTAAATCCCTATACAGAACCAGAAATCAGAACCGAAGAACCCCAAAATCACAGATCCCCAAATCCCTAACATAAAACCAGAAATCAGAAACAACACACTTCATTAGAAGAAGAGAAGGCGAGTTACATACCTGAGATTGTGTACGTCTTCTCGCAGCCCTAGGCGACTCCGACGAGTGCGATGCTGATCCGAACTCCAGGTTTACTACTAGGCAATATAAGAGAGAAATAGAAGAAGAGAATGCGAAGGAACCAGAGAGAGAAGAAGATGCGCTAGGGTTTTCTAAAACTCTGTAAATACACGGAAGAAGATTATCTGATGTGACTTAATCGCGACTCTAATGGCGTCTCTAATCGAGTTTACTGTCAAATTATAAAGTTAACCTAATCAATTCGGTTCTACTTTCGGTTCTCGGTTAGGAACCGAACCGAACCGAACCGAGAACCGAAGGTATTTATATTACGTAACCGATCGGTTATTTTACTAGAACCGAACCGGAACCGGAACCGAAATTTCGGTTCGGTTCGGTTCGGTTCCTCGGTTCTGGTTAATAAGCCCAGCCCTAGTTTTGATGTCTCAGTGACACTTGCCTTCTGCTTGTGTTCAGCGTTATCTTTGCAATCTGTCTTTCTCTTCTTGAAGGACATTTCTTCATCCGTATCTGGTTCTAGGAGAGAAGTCTTGGGTAGTGCTGCGCATTCTACCGAGTTGATGAACGTTCCATATTTGGGAAAGTTAACATAGCTTTTCCAATGATGAAAAGCAAAAAACTGAGCTCGGTTATAAACAAACTGCAGCTGCCCAGTCACATCAAAGCTAGGAGAGCAAGCTAAATGCTTCATATATTCCAAAAATTTAGCAGGTTTAAAAGACAGAGCATTTGATAACTTGTCTCCACCATAAGTAATGCGTGAGTCCTCTCGAATTCCAAGATTGAGTATGGTCTGAGTCTTGACTTTGTTATAGGCTTCTTCTGAGATACAACGGCAAGATAAACCAAACTCAACTCTCCTTGAAACCTCTTCTAAAGCACAACTAATAGCATCACGAAACTCAGGTGAGTTACTCTGTCCCTGCATTCGAGAGAAGTTCTCATGAAAAGGCTTTATCTGAGATGCATTATTCCAAGCAAAAGTGTCATCCCCAAAATAAGCAACCAAGAGATTTCGCTTCTTGAAGTGCTTCATAGCCTTTTTAGATGCAAACGATGCATCAAACACCTGTCCAGGCCACCATGGATAGCTCCTTACTTTAGCCCAAACCAAATCTGACTCAAACAGCTTCAGACTCTCATTAGCAGTAGCGTTGAAACCATTCTTATCGTTGTTCTTCAGCAGATTTGAATCAGCTAAAGCCACACCTATGTTTCTGTTCTCACCAATATCCCCAGATTCGGCTTCAGAATCAACTACATTACAGAGATTATCGCCATGAGAATCCACATCCTTATCATCACTAGCAGAAACGCAGCCTTTTTGCTCAACTCCAGTTAGCTTCAGTACCAAGTCCTGAGCTTAAGAGCTCACAACATCAGCTAGGGTTTCGCATGCCGGAGCCACTCCATACTCGAACCTCAACACATTCTCGTAAAAAACAGCGTTGGAGTCTGATTCGACTCCTCCAGGATCTCTAGACATAGTAGGTACCAACAAATATCCCTAGATAACGAAGAAAAATCAGCAGAAATTTCTACAGTATATACTTCCATAAAAGCAGAAAACAGTACCTCTACAAGAAGAAGAAGGCAATACGCGAAGAAAAAGATAAAGGGAACAGACCTCCGGTGGCCGTGACGGTGGAAGTTTCCCGGCGACGAGAGCTCGACTTTTGTGAGAAATGGAGACGTCTTAAAAGTTGTGGAAGTTTCGCGTTTTGACGGATATTTATAAGGGAGCTCAAGGAATAGGCCTCGTGGTGCTAATTATTACTATAAGAGCATCAACGGTGAATCAGTTAGGGGTTCCTAAAAACAAAATTAATACAAAAAAAATAACTAAAAAAAAAGACAGAGCCAATCAGAATTCTTATTAAAATTTATTAAATATTATTAAATTATTATATATGAGAAAAACTAGGTTAAAAGATATATTAATATTAAATATTTTTTTTATTTTTTTGTAATTTCAAATAAAATTTATTATTTTATATTAATATTTAATTAAAGAAAATAAAGAAAAGTTGCGTAAAGGAAAAAAAGAAGAAAAAATATTAAAAAGTCAAAATTTTTTACCAAATGATCTATCAAATAACTATAATATATAGAATTCGATTTCTCTTTTCTATTAATTTAATAAATGGTAAGGATTGATTTAGGTTATGAATGGAATTTTATCAATTTATTGTAAATAATAATATAAAAAGTTTTTTTTTATTATATTTTGGTTTCAGAAAATAACTAATATTTTAAAACGAAAATATAAAACTGAAAGAGTAATAATATAATTAACAAGAAATTAATTATACGAGTTTGTTTAAGATTTAGGCCTTAAAGTAACTGCAGATGTCAACTGAAATTCTTTTATTAAAATTATATTATACAATTAATCTGATTTTTCGAGTATAAATAAAAGAGTAAATTAGGTAGATAATACCTTCAGAGAAACTAATTCAGTAAATAACATGAAGTTATGGAAATTAAGTGACTAAAGGTGGGCTCAATGAAAGAAAAGACATTCTCGCCCCTCAGCATTTGAAGACCATGAGAAGAAGGTAGGGTCCACATCCCCATCTTGATTCCTGATAAAGAGGTGATCGTAAATGGAAGATGGAAAGGAAATTTTATGTTCAGCGATGGTAGCAGCAAAAATGGAGATTAGGCTATGATTTTTGACGACAAATCTTTAATAGGTTTGAAATCGATTTTGGGTAAGAGGGTTGAAACAGTTAGATACGAGTCGGGTGAGTTTATAAATCTGATCTGGATTGGCTCCTGTATAATGTAGAGTCAATGTCTTGTAATTGAGTAGTGCCCTCTGCTATTTGTTTGGAAAACCCAAGAAAATTTTTTACGGGAGCCAATCCAGATCTAAAGCTGTGTACCTGGTAGGTACGAAGGAGGGGATATTAAGACGACAGAGGGGAAAGGGCAGAGAAGCGAAACTTTTATTTAATTGCGATAACAGATCCAGCTGCATGTACATAAAGATTTGCCTCGCCTTGTGTGAGGAATATAGACCACAGAATTTAGACGCTGTTGAGCGAGAATGCAAAAAGGAGACGGTGTTTGCAACTAGGATAGAGAACTGCAAGTAAAATATCTTGGACAAAAAATATTAAAATATTCGGATGCCCGCTTTATTAACGCAACCACCGAGCAAGTGACATTAATCACATCTCTAACCCTAATTCGTGAGAGGATATGGTTTCACTGGCGGATAACTGCAAATAGGAGACTTGAATGTTGTAGAATTTATTAAGTAAGGTAGGTGAGATGCCCTTTTGCTTTTGCTTTACAGTCCGTTTATCATGCTCTGTTTGTCTTATTTGGGGAAACCCACCTAGCCACTGTATGTGCCTAAATGTGTGAAACAGCTGAAAAATGGGACCACTCACGTTGCCGTTTGTTTGGGGACCGTAATTTTTTTGAGTTGCAAACGTTCACGGAACATGGTTTTTTGTTGATACAAATTTTTTTTGGCAGTTTTCAATCTATGTTTGTTATTTGACGAAGTAATGTGTGTTAAGTTGGAAACATGTGATATGCCTTTCATGACAAAACGTGAAATATTGGGGGTGCGGTTCTTTAGTAATGAATATTTTTGATTTTCCCCTGAATATTGGGACACGAAATATATGTTTCGTGTCCCCTGAATATTGGGACACGAAATATATGTTTGGTTCTTGCAACAATATTTGTTGTTATTTGCTAACAATGCGGACATGGGTTATCTCTGCTCCTTTTCGTGTGGAGCAGGAAAATATCCCAATATGCTAACATCAATTAAGGTTCGTCATGGTGAATGGAAGATTGACCCAGACGGAAATTACTACTTCGAGGAGACCTGGAGGGATATAATTGCTACAATTGAGGTAAAGGGAGGTGACTCCTTAGGAAGATTTTTAACTAAGCTGGTCTATGTCATGGGGGTTAGGGAGGATCAAGTGATTGACTTAATTTACCAATGGCTTGAGTGTGTGCTCGGTCCAAGTTGGAGGCAATTCCATCCTTCGTATATTAGAATAGATGAAGAGTTTGATTCTTTCATGGCCATTCGAGGGGAGCTGAAAAACCTACACATGATGGCCACTGTCCGGCATAAGACATGGGAGGCCAATGTCCACCTACTTGCATACATGGAAGCAAGGCAAACTGGCGCTGAAATTAACAACACAGAGAGCAACCAAGGTTAGTTTTCTGGAGAGGATATATAAAGAAATGTGATTAACATTAGGAGTGAAAAAATTGACATTGTATTATTGTTGCAGATATCGTTGTCTCGACTCAGCCTCAACGCCTAGACTTCGTGCAACACATGATTGGTGAGTTATAAAACAAGAAAATCGGGCCGAGTAGAGAGAAAATATAGGCGTAAACTTAAGCAGATAATAACGCAATAACCGTTAAAAATATGATAACTGCAAAGTAGTCTGGATTTCATAAAACATAAGCAGTTAGCGCAAAACTTAGTAATTGCAGTCAACGTATGTGGTAGTAGTTAATATATGCAAAAACGAGATAAAATTGAGGTATAGGAAAATATTGTGGTTACTTGATGGGTGTAAATTACCATAGTTTTACTACAAATTATCGAGTTGTGGGACTAATGAAGCGATTATACAAATCTACTGGCAGACGAGAGGAGGGGTCTCGTTCTAAATGGCAAATCAACAACCATAGGTGACAATAGTGCGGCTAGAGTTCACAATCAGGGCCAAGGTACAAGGGGAGCAATGAAATGTAATAATCTTAACTTGGCTTCCATAAAATAGCGCAAACAATAATGTTTGCATACTGGTTATTTTTTCCACAGCTGGGTTGGTGGGTGATAATATATCCCAGGAAATGAGGAAGGGAAAAGAAATCGCACACAATACGCGTGACGTAGGCCGTGGAGGCCTGGCTCTTGGATCAGAGGATATGGATCTTTGGAGAGCTTTTCTAAGTAGCATAACCATGATGGTGGGTGGGGGTAGCGAGGCGTGTGGTGGGGTTGGTGTCGACCTAAACAAAACTGCAGATGATGGAGATCTCGGGATGGAGTCCATAACATTGACTTCAAGTGACGATGATGTTGGTGATGGTACGAACGTTGGGGGTGACTCAGATTCAACAGACGGTAATGAAAGTAAGGCAGAGTATGATGACGATGACAGCTTCACTCTAATGGGTGAGAGGATTACGGTGATTTAAACTAATTATGACAAAGTTAAATGTTTTAAAAATAGTTTGCGTAATAGTATAGTGTCGAAAGTAATATTTGCTTTTTCATGTCTTGCAGAGAGTGATGAAGAACTCATAGGACTAGCTAGACTTGGTTCTGTGATGTAAGTGGGTGGGCCCTCTAAGGTGCAGCACAAAGAAGATCTGGGTATAGACGTTGTTAACGAACGATATGTCCCAAAATTACCTCCCTTACTGAGATGCACGTCCATATTTTGATGATCCTGAAAAAAACGCGGGGGTCGAAGGTTGGTGGTGTTGTAACGCAAAAATAATAAATTGCAGAAATACAGTTTAAAACAGGGAAAAATACATTCAATATTTTAAGAGGCAAAGTTGGACAGGCTTTGAATGATATCGATTACGAAGGCGCGGAGATATTTGAAGGCCCGATATTCAGGGATAAGGAGGATTGTCGGACAAAACTTGCAATCCATGCGATCACCAATAAGTTCCATTTCAAGTAGGATAGGTCTTGTAAGGAGATGGTGAACGTACTTTGTGTGGGGGCAATTTTCCCCTCGAGGGTGTACACAACAAAAATGAGCGGGAGTGACCATTTTGTAATCCGCATAATATCTCCATACCATACATGCGGTATTGCTGAAATATGCGACTTCCATAAGAAAGCCTCCACAACAGTAATAGGAGAGCTGATAAAGAGCAAATATGTAGGGTTTGGTCGCGGGCCAGGGGCAAGTGAGGTCATGCGAGATGTAAGTTATTCAGTAAGCTTGCTTCTTTGGTGGATATATACTATTGCAAAATAAAATATTTGCAGTTATTTATTTAGAAAATGCAAAAAAATTAATGTACAATAGCGACTAATTTTTTGTTTCTTCATAACGTGCAATTGTGAAGGGACTTTAGCCTGCACATCTCTTACTGGAAAGCGTGGCGTGCCACAGAGATTGCAATGGACATCGCTTTGGGTTCTACTGTGGGAAGTTACAGGCTCCTCCCCACCTATTTTAAGCTTCTCCTAGAGACTAACCCTGGATCTAAGGTTGCAGTAGACACGAAATTGGGGGCGAATAGAGAAGAACGATTCAATTACTTGTTCTACGCACTTCATGCTTCAATTATTGGTTTTGCTTACATGAGGAAGGTGGTAGTGATTGATGGTACGCATCTTCGTGGGCGATACGGAGGTTGCTTACTCGCTGCAAGCGTGCATGATGGAAATTATCAAATATTCCCGATCGCGTTCGGGGTGGTCAACAACGAGAATGACGAAGCATGGACCTGGTACATGGAGAAGCTAAAACAGATCGTCCCTAATGGCCCGAACGTTGTAATTGTCTCTGATAGGCACTCATCCATATATGCAAGTATTAAAAAGGTAATGAGGTGTAGTCGGTGCAGATAGCATGAAATATCTTTTTGCGTAAAATAAACCGTTAGATGTAAATATATATTTTTGCATATGCCGTTAATGTCAATAATACGCGTGCCTAGGTATACCCCCAGGCCTACCACGGCGCGTGTGTGGTGCATCTTGTGCGCAATGTGATTGCAAACTTTAAGAATAAACACTTGGGCCGGCTGGTCTAGTCTGCAGCAAGAGCATACGGCGTCGAAAAGTTCCAAAAGACATTTGCAGAGATCCAATATATTAGCCCCCGCTGTGCGGAATGCCTTGCTCAAATTGGGTTTGAACATTTGACCAGGGCTTACTGCACAAGCAACATATACAATATTATGATAAGCAACATTGCAGAATCCCTGAATAATGTGATGTTAGTAGCAAGAGATTACTCAATCATCTCTATCCTCGAATCAATAAGAACAACATTGGGGAGATGGCTTTCACTTAGAAGGGAGGCTGCAAATGCTGCTGAAGTGATTGTTCCTCCAAGAGCTCATGAAATGTTATTGCATAGATATGATATGGGGTCAGGGTTCCAAATTGCAAAGCTAGGTGGACAACTGTACAAGGTGGGTTGTTCTTCAAAAATAATTGTTTGATGGTAATAATTCCCTTTGCGTTTTGTGGAGATATTTGTAGTAAAAATTAACCATATCGATCTTTTTGGCGCAAGGTGAGCGAGACAGATGACTCTAGGTTTTGTGTGAACCTGAAGGAGAAAACATGTACGTGCAAGGAATTTCAGGTGCTAACAATACCTTGTAAGCACACCATAGCTGCTGTTGTACGTGATGGGACACGGGTTGAAAACTTGGTAGGTGTTCATCATGGCATCCACTACCTGAGATTGGTGTACCAAAGCACAATCATGCTGGTGCCAGATATAGGTTAGCTGTCACCGCTGGGTGATGAGAGGGATCATATCGGGCCGCCGCGAGTCAGGAGACCACCAGGGAGGCCGAAGAGGCGACACCACCTATCGGAGGGAGAGTACCTGGTATGAATATAAATATTTTGTAACATATTTTTTTGGTTGAATGCGTCATGCAAAACTTTTTCACTTGAATCAGAGGAAGCCGAAGAAAAAATGTTGACGATGTGGGGGCATGGGACACAATAGGTCGACATGTAGGCTCCCTCCAAGTGTGAGATACCTAGACCTGAAAATTTTGTTAATTAAACGATAAGTGGGGTGAATAACATGACTAAACTGTATTGAATTTGCTTGCATTAGAGTGGCAGGTGAAGTTCCGGGTTATGCCATCATTTTTGTTTTTTGGAGGGATTGGCGATGGACGAAGGGGGACGACATGTGATATACAATGAAGTCTTCTAAAAGGGAAGGATTGCATTCATAAGTACTGTAAAATATAACTATGAATGTAACGTAGCCCTAGTTTGTACTCCTTGTGCCAAAACAATATCGCATCTCTAAATATGGTACTTTGCATCAATTACGGAATCCCAAACTCGTTTCGTCTGGCTATTATGATGGTGTGGTACAAAAGATTAGGTGGTGCTTGCAAACATAATAGATGCAAACATAATGGTGTTGCTGCAAACTGTAGGCAGAAGTGTAAATAAAGAAATTTGCAGTAAATTTGCTGCAAACTCGTTTCCTCTGTCAATTTTGATGGTGTGATACAAAAAATTAGGGTGGTGCTTGTAGACATAATATACGCACGCAGGATAGCAAAATATAGGTAATGGGAAATTTGTGTTACAATTTAGGGGATAAAATATAGTAATTACATTAGCTACAACCAGAATAGAATTAAGTGAATAAATAAGTTTGAATGACAAAGATAGCAAGTTTTTGTTTTAAACAGCCAACGCGGGGCGGGGGAGGGAGTGTCAGGAGGATGGTCAGTTTGTTGGTTTAGCAAGAACCATCAACAAAAGAGCTTAATAATATCAGGACCAATATCACATATTGTCTACAAGGAAAACAGAGAATAGCTTCTTGCAGTGGAAGTCTAGTTGATTAGTCTCAATCCGAGAACAAGCTTCGGCGCCCCCAAAAACATGGTTGTTGATGAGGAGGGGAATCATGACCCCTGAGTCATACAGATTGTCAAATTGGGGGATGCCATTGAGACGGAGGATTTGAAACGGTATGGAATGGTCCCAATGGTTAGGAAAAATAAATAAGTTTACAAGAAACTCAATGAATTTGACGCAAACAGAGTAGTTTACGTACAATATATTTTTGGGTCCCCACTTGGATCCGGAGATGTGAAATCATGATAGCAAGCGGCTGGAGGTCGCGCTTTATGGTGAGTCGGGTCGGAGCTTGAAATTAGAATCAAGGACTTGGATGGTTGTTGAAGGAGTATGAATGCAAAGTAATACCCAGTGGTTCCTGTCGAAGTTGAAAGGCGCATATATGGTGACCTGAAAGAAAAAAAGTTATGTCATACCAGCCACAAACCTACCAGCCACAGACGTTTATGATTTTACGATTTCACCGTTTCTCACTTTACGCTTTTACTTTTAGTAACAAAAAGAACATTTTGTCTTTTTGTATATGCTTTTGCTATTTGTACGAATGTCGGCCATTTTTGGTAAGTTTATCAAGTATTATCTAGAACAATATTCTCTCTTTCTCTTTCATATTTCAAACGTCTCCATTGTTACATTAATCTTCAAGGTGAATCTTCTAAAATCCTTCACCTTCTATGTAATGTGATGCTTCTTTTCGGTTCATATACTGAATTCTAGAGGAGGTTTTTATCTTTCTTTTAACACCTGCATCATTGGTATCAGAGCTTTCCTTCCTCAGATCCATTAATGGCAGAGACCAGAGCTCAATCTATGCTTGAGCTGAGCAGACAAATGGACAAAATGAGGCTGAATCAGACAAAAGAGAGTGAACAAGCGAAACTGTTTAGAGCTGACATGCAAGAGAAGATTTCCATGGTCTACAATACTCTAGCCGAGATACATCCACCACCTTCAGATCCACAGAAAAGATCGATGATGCAAGCATCATCCACATCGGCGGTGTTTACACCACAACAATCGCCGTATCAACCATCATCAACGCTGCAACATTCTCCATCGCCAATATTTGAACCACCGGACCCAACACATCAGAATCAGGGGTTTCAACAGGTTAATCCTAATGGAGCTCCGACAATAATGATGGGGCGTCTCACACAACTCACCAAGGTGAACTTCCTGAATTTCGATGGCACTGAGGTCAGGGATTAGATTTTCAAGTGTGAACAATTTTTTCTGTTAGATGGAACGACAGAGGAATCGAAGGTGCGATTAGCTTCTATGCATATGTCGGGAAGAGCTCTACAGTGGCACCATAACTTTATGTCGCAAAGGTATGGTATGTACCCTCCATGGTTCGAGTATGCTGGGAAAATAACGGCTAGATTCGGAGGTAGACATAGAGACCTTATTAGCGATTTGGTGAATTTGAAACAGAACAATGATTCGGTTGAAGTGTTTCATGATAAGTTTGAATGTGATCTTACACATGTTGTTATGCCTCATGCTTATGCTCTTAGCATCTTCATCAATAACCTAAACCCTCATCTTGCCTTTCATACCCGACAGTTTTCACCCCAGACATAGCAGAAGCAACTCACGTCGCCCAAATGTATGAGCTGTACCTACAACATTTACCACCAACAACAGTTCGAGCTCCCTTCAGTGCATCCTACAAAACTTACCCTCCCCAAGTAAACACAAACCGCACCCAAAATAACCCACCTATACTTCCCTTGCCAACCAAACCACCTTATATACCTAAATTAACCACCGAAAACCCCCCACTTAAATACAGCTATCATGAAATGCAAGAACGCAAAGCTAAAGGGCAGTGTATGTATTGTGATGAAGTGTTTCATCCAGGGCACCAAAATAAGCACCGGAAATCTGATTTCTATATGCTAGAAGTTGAGGGAAGCAATACCGATATAGACACGACTGAAGATCCCATGTCTTAGGAACTCAACTTCCCAATACAACCTACATAGCACACCAACACAGATCCATCCCCATCTATATCATGCAATGCTCTGAATGGAAATCCATCCTTTGAGACCATGCGGCTCTCGGGATTTTGCAGAAAACGCAAGATCAACATCCTTATCGACCCGGATAGTACTCACAACTTTCTTAACCACTCATTGGCTTGTGAAGTCGGCTGTCACCTAGAGAAGATCACACCTATACGAGTTAATACTGCCAATGGCCCAATATACTCCGAGTACAAGTGCAAAAATTTTCAATGGAGGGCACAGGGGCATGATCTTGCTAATGAGGTATATACATTGCACTTAGACTTTATTGATTTTATACTTGGAGTTCAATGGTTGGTGTCACTCAATACAATCTGCTGGAACTTTTCTCAACTTCGCATGGAGTTCTATATCAACAACAAGAAACACGTTTTCAGGGGCATCACTATTCCGAAAACAAAGCTGATCAAAGGAGCAAGTTTAAATTGTCTACTATTACAACAGCCAGTAATAAACTTGGTCAGCGTTCGAGAAGTTCCTGTACACGATGATATACCTGAAGAAGCAGCTACATTGTGCCACATCTCTGCAAATCCAACAGAATACTCTCAGGATCCAGAGCTCCATAAGCTTATCTCCCAGTTCTCTGTAATTTTTGCAGAACCTTCATCATTTCCACCACTGCGGGAAGGCTTTGATCACCAAATACCCACAGTCTCAGGCTCTAATCCAGTCAGCTTAAGGCCATATCGCTATTCATCTCTGCAGAAAACGGTTATTGATGAACTTATACGGGACATGCTCAAGCAAGGGGTCATACAACACAGTTCCAGCCCTTATGCAGCTCCTATTGTACTAGTCAAAAAGAAAGATGGCGGTTGGCGCGACTCTGTACTAACTTCCGAGGACCGAACAAACAAAAAATTAAAGATAAGTATCCAATACCATTACTGGAAGATCTTCTTGATGAGTTAGGCGGCTCCAGATTCTTCTCCAAATTGGACCTTAGAGCTGGTTTTCATCAGATTCGTATGAGTCTAGCTGATATACACAAAACAACATTCAAGATTCACGCAGGGCATTATGAATACCTCGTCATGCCGTTTGGCCTTACTAATGCTCCTAGTACTTTCCAAGCCTTGATGAATCATGTTTTCCAACAGGTGGCTCGGAAATTTGTTTTGGTATTTTTGACAATATACTCGTGTATAGCAAGCAGTGGGACGATCACCTTATACATCTTGCTGCAATTTTTCATATATTGCAGCAACACCAGCTTTTCCTCAAACCCTCCAAGTGTACTTTTGGTGCAACCACTGTCGAGTACCTCGGCCACTTTCTTTTAGCAGAGGGAGTAAAAACAGACCCAGCAAAATTCTTGTGGTTCAACAATGGCCAACCCCGAACTCATAGAAAGAACTACGAAGTTTCTTAGGCCTTGCAAACTACTATCAACGATTTATACGAGGTTACAGTTTGATAGCCAAACCTCTTTCCACTATGTTGAAGAAGGACAACTTCCTGTGGACAAGTGATGATCGTTCTGCGTTTATCACTTTGAAGGCTGCACTTACATCTGCCCCAGTACTTGCAATGCCTGACTTTGATAAGGTTTTTGTTGTTGAAACAGATGCTTCCAACATCGGTATAGGTGCAGTATTAATGCAAGACCACCATCCATTATGTTTCATCAGTAGAGCTCTCGGTCCTAAGCACCAAGCATTGTTGGTTTACGCGAAAGAACTCTTGGCAATAGTTCACGCAGTGTAGTCCTGGAGTGCATACTTGACTCACAAACCCTTCATCATTCGAACTGACCAACGAAGCCTCAAATTCCTTACTGAGAAGAAACTGACAACTCCTTTCCAACATCTATGGCTATCTAAACTCATGGGTTATCAGTATGAAATTCAGTGCAGAAAAGGAAAGGAGAACCTAGCTGCGGACGCCTTATCAAGAGTAACAGGCTCGCAACTCCTTAGCATCATCTTGTCTCAGGCAGATACTAGCCTATATGATTCCTTACAACTACTATGGGACAAAGACCCATACTTACGAAGAATTATCTTAGAGCTGCAGGCTGATAGTGGTTCTCATCCACACTTTACCTTTTTGGAAGGTGAACTACGCAAAAAAGAAAAGTTAGTTGTGGGTAATGATCCAACCGTGAAGCTTCAGATTCTGCGTTGGTTACATGACTCAGCACTCGGGGGACATTCAAGACGAGATGCTACAACTCACAAAATCAAAACTCTCTTTTACTGGCCGAAGATGAGCAAAGAAATACAAAGCTACATCCGCAAATGTTCTGTTTGTCAAAAGAGTAAGTATGATGATGCAGCAAAGCCAGGTTTACTACAATCATTACCCATACCAGAGGGTATTTGGGAATCCATTTCCCTTGATTTTAAAGAAGGTTTACCACCTTCGGCTGGTAAACACTGTATCTTGGTGGTGATTGATAGGTTGAGTAAGCAAGCTCACTTTCTAGCTGTCTCTCATCCCTACACAGCTGTGGACATCGCACAACTTTACCTTGACAATGTATTCCGTTTACATGGACTCCCGAAAGAAATTATCAGCGATCGTGACCCTACATTTCTTAGTGATGTGTGGCAGGAACTTTTCAGAGTTCAAGGAGTAGATTTGAAGCACTCCAGAGCATACCACCCTCAGACGGATGGGCAAACAGAGGTTACAAATCGGACTTTGGAGATTTACCTCCACTGCATGACGTCTGATACACCGCACACATGGAGCAAATGGTTACCTCTCGCAGAGTGGTGGTATAGCACAACATACCACTCTGCCACACACCGCACTCCATTTAAGGTAATCTATGGTCAACCTCCTCCGCTTCATTTACCTTACTTGCTAGGTGAAAGTTCCTCCGCGATAGTGGACCGCAGCCTCCAAACCAGGGAAACTATAATCACGATGCTCAAGTTTCATCTCCACCGAGCTCAAAACAGAATGAAGCAACAAGCAGATGCAACGAGGTCCTTCAGAGAATTCAACATTGGTGATTTTGTATACCTCAAATTGCAGCCTTACAAACAGCACTCTAGACTGTTCGGACATCACACAAGATATCACCCCGCTTCTATGGACCATTTCGTGTTATTGACAAGATTAATGTTGATGCTTACAAGTTGGATCTACCACGTACAACAATGATCCACAACGTCTTTCATGTTAGCCAGTTGAAACTATGTCCTAACCCGACTGAAGCTTAAGTCGATGTTCCACAGTTTTGGTCTGATTTGGGGACTACTAAAGAACCTGATGCTATTCTAGAGAAAAAAATGGTTAAACGACGCAACTTATGGCCACAACGGTGCTAGTTAAATGGCGAGGTTATCCCGTTGACAAGGCGACATGGGAATTTTACCACGATTTCACAGCTCGTTTTCCTGTCTTTGGTGATCCTTGAGGTCAATGATCTTTCAAGAGGGGAGTACTGATGCAGAACTATCGTTTATCATTTTACGGTTTCACTGTTTCTCATTTTAGGCTTTTACTTTTAGTAACAAAAAGAACATTTTGTCTTTTTGTATATGTTTTCCTATTTGTATGAATGTTGGCCATTTTGGCAAGTTTATGAAGTATTATCCAGAACAATATTCTCTTTCTCTTTCATATTTCAAACGTCTCCATTGTTACATTAATCTTCAAGGTGAATCTTCTAAAATCCTCACCTTCTAGGTAATGTGATGCTCGGTTCATACCCTGAATTCTAGAGGACGTTTTTATCTTTCTTTTAACACATGCATAATTTTCTTATCTACCAATAAAAGTGAAAGCAATTGAATTAAAGAGAGAAGCTAAAATTAGAATGTCTTGAACAATGTTGCAAGCTTCCTTCGATGGGTCTATGTTATCGATTGAGCGGACGAGGACTTGAGAATCCAATTCACATTATCATTTCGCCGATTCAGAGCTTTCATTAGAGCCATCTTCGCCGCTAAACTTTCAGCAATCAGAGGAGATCCAACTCGATGATCCTTTATCCCTAGGTACGAGGAATAGTCTGATGCCTACTCTTTGAAAATACAAGCTAAGTTTGCTTCTTTAGTTGATTTGTTCCAAGTTGCATATGTTGTTATCACTAACCTCACTAGAATATTGATTTGTGTGTTTTGATTTTGAAATGGTAGAGTTGGGCTTCTTGCCATTCCTTTGCACTTGTTATGGATTTTGTCACAATTTCTTGCTCTGAAACTGAGGTGTTGCTAAAGCACAAGTTGTTTCAAGCTGTCCAAAATTTCCATAGAAGCCAAGGGATTAACATTGTGGCGTTTAGACTAATTGAAGGCAAGGTTGTGGATCGATTCCTTTGAAGAATTATGTCTCTTAAGTTCTTATTTGTCTCCTGGATAACTTGGTTTTGAAGAGGGAGAAGGTGCCAAACTTGTTGCGCAAAAGTGCAGTGCAGGAAAAGGTGAGAATCGGTTTCGAGTTGTCCACATCTATTGCAAGATGTTAAGCTGCTTCCAAACAAAACTTTGGACTACCATACCCCTTTTAAGCAGCTTCTCTCCTAAGGGGATGCCATTGTTAAGCATCTTCCAAACAAAACTTTGGACTTTTGGTGAGCATTTAACCGACCATACTTTTTTCTAGCTAAAAGAGTCTGAAGTTGCTTTTGGAGTGGGAGATAGTTGGTTTGGCATATAAATGGTATCCTATCTTTGTTGAATATGACCCATTGGTTGTTCCCAGCCACACAAATTTCTCGGTTGCACCCTGGGAACTTGGCTTTAGTTTAAGAATCACGCTTTCATAAGCTGGTATGGTTCCTCTAATTTTCTCAATATTCCACTCTATGGTTCCCGATCTTAATATATCACTCACTTTCATGTCAACCTCGTTCTCATTTATAGGTCACATTGGACAACAAGGATAATCCAAGAACAACCACAAATCATTCCAAAAATTTGTAAACTTTCCATCACCAATTACCTTGCCGATATTTCCTTTGAGGAGTTCTTTAACCGAGTAGATTCCTTTCTAGCCATTTGATGAATTTGGGGTTTCTTTGCAGTCTAGGATAGAGCCTGATTGACTGTACTTTCCTAGTAGTACTCTAGCTAGTAGGCTTTCGGGTTCATTAAGAATTTTCTAGCCCAGCTTCGCTAGCAGGGCTATGTTAAAATCTTTGACATAGCAGAAGCCTAACCCTCGTGATTGTTTACTCACCGTCATTTTCTTCCAAGTAATCTAGCTCATTTTCCTTTGATCTTGCTTCGGATCCCACCAAAATCTGGTAAGTAAAGATTGGTTGCACACGCTTGTTGGGAGTTTAATATGGGACATGGAATAGGTTGGTATTGCGAACAAAACTAACTGCAGCATATGCGTTTTCCCTGCAAGTGACAGGAACTTTGAAGACCAGTCTCTCGATTTAAGCTTGATTCTTTCCAGCATGTTGTTGAAGATATCCTTTTCTTTTTGCCAAAATTCTCTGGTAGACCTATATAGATCTCTAAACCATTTATGTTCTGAATTCCTAGCTTCTCCTTTACTCTCACTTTAACATGTTCTTTTGTTCTTTTTGAGAAAATTATATCTAATTTTTGTTTGTTGATTATTTTACCGGAAGCTGATTCATACTTTGAGAGGATATTATTCAGGGCTGCAACACTCTTCACATATGTTTTACAGAAGAACATGGTATCGTCGGCAAACAAGAGGTGGTTCAAACTTGGGCTTTTTGATGTCACTTTGAAACATGTAAGTGCTCCTTCTAAACTTGCTTTTCACATAAACATGATAGTACCGTACTGTAGAGTATAAAAAGATAGAGAGACAACAAATCTCCATGTCTTAAGCCTCTTTGCGGACAACTTTCCCTTTTACATATCCATTTATTAGGAAGATGTAACTAAATGTGCTAATACATTACATTATCCAATTTTCATAACTCGGTTTAGGAAACTCCATTTGACTCTATTGTACGCCTTAAAAGTATATGATTTTATCGCCGTTGATGTATTGACTTTTGCCTTTGAAATTTTTAGGTAATGAAGTATTTCATGTGTCACCAGCACGTTGTCCGAAATGGATGATGAGAGCATCAAGCCGGTTGAACTAGGCAAACTAATGACTCGATCTAGGACACACAAGATGAGAGAACAACTAGGAGGAGCTGTAACTGACATCTTGAACCAGGAAGAGAACGCATCCTCCCCAACACTCCCTTCCCGGAACGCTCCAAGATCGATATCAGGACTTCTTCGAGGAGCGCGGGAAAGTTCAAGAACGCAAGTCAAGACCAAGCAGCACGACAAGAGGAGATCCAGGACATTCAAGATCCTTTTCAAGCTGACCAAGAGGACCAAGAATCAACAAGACCTGAGCTGGAAGTAACCGACAAGACTTGGTCCTTTATAGCGTCCTATAAGGTTTGTTTTGTGTTTACAATAAATGTTCTTGCATGAACACCAAGTCCAACAACTTCAGCACCTTAGAATAAAGAGTCTTAAGGCCCATAGGCTTTTTAGGGCTTTTATTTTTGTTTAATAAAACATATAAACACTAAGTTAGAAATTTGCTATTTTTCTTATAATTTGCCATTTTTCTTATTTTCTTTTTGTTAATGGGGTGTGACCCATATTTTCTTTTTTCTTTAAGTGAGTCGGATGATAGAACCCTATATAAGAGCAACATTATTGGAGAGTTCTTATTAGAGTTTCTTAAATATTATTAAATGATTATATATGAGAAAATGTGAGTTATAATGTATTTTAATAATAAAATAAGATAAGAAACTCATTAAAGAGTTTCTTAAATAAGAAACTTTCATAGGATTTCTTAACAGTTTCTTAAATTTTTAATAATAAAATAAGTTAAGAACCCTTAAAAAAACTCTTGATAATGGTAGTCTAAGATCTTCTTGCAGCCATGTAACAAACGACCCAACTTTGAAATCAATAAAGAACACAATTTTCTCAAAGAGAAATCCCTAGTCATTAGCAAGCTAGTCGTTTGCCTAAGACTTAGAACACACTATAAGATCTCGAGAGGTTTTCCCTTGATCTAGAGTGTGCTTGAGTGTATCAAGAAGTTCACCATCCTCTTGTGGATCGCTCCTCAATCCCCCACCTTCCGCCCACCTTTGCCGGTAAGGTCGATCCATAAGCACATCACTGAGTGCTACCACTTACGGATCATAAAAGAGTGAGCTTTATTGTTGCTCAAGCCACGGACAACGCCTTGCACTGGTGGGATCGTGACCTAGCCGAACGAAAACGTCACCACTATAACCAAGTCGCCACTTGGGACGACATGAAATTTAATCTAAGGAGAAGATATGTGCCTCCATATTTCCATAAAGACTTACATAAAAGGTTTCGTAAGTTGGTACATGGAAATAGGTTCGTGGAAGACTACTTTGAAGAATTCGAAAACCTGAAAAATCGGCTAGAAACCAAAAAAACCCGAGAAGGCCATTATGACTTAATTCCTATATTGTCTACAAGACCACATCGGTAGGAAGGTAGAAAAACAGCCATACCACAAGTTAAGGGATTTATTGCACTTTTCCATACAAGCGGAACAACACATAAAGAGGAAGATGACCGCGCCCAACCGCCCTAAGAACAATGCTCCCTGGAACGCGCCCGCCCCGAGACCACAAGACAAGGGCAAAACCCTTAAGACCGAGACTCGTCCAAAGAGAGCTGATCAAGGATCAACCCAGACTCCAATACTTGAAGTTAGTAAGGCTCCGAGTACTTCTAGAATGCGTGTCATTGTGTGCTTCAAGTGTCAAGGTCGCGAACACATGGCGAGAGAATGCCCGAACCGAAGGGTAATGGTTGTCACCAAGGGGGAGAATATGAATCACAAGATGAGGACGAGATGGAAGTAGATGAAGCTGTAAGAGAGGCTGAGGAGACTGTAGCATACTCCAACGTAGGGGAATTCCTTGTAGCTCGCCGTGTTCTGAACTCAATGGTCGTGCCGGATGAAACCGCACAAAAGGAAAACATCTTCGACTCGAGATGTACCATAAGCAGCAAGGTATGCAGTCTTATTATAGATACTGGTGCTTTAACTAACGTGGCTAGCACGTCCTTGGTCTAAAAATTAGGACTCACCACCACCAAGCACCCGAGACCATACCGCTTGAGATGGATCAATGACAAGGTCGAGATCAAAGTCTTCGAGCAAGTGACCGTTCCTTTCAGCATTGGAACATACCAAGACCAGGCACTATGTGATGTAGCTCCCATGCAAGCTGGACATCTCCTACTTGGCCGACCTTGGCAGTTTGATAAGGAGGCTCTACACAACGGGCACACCAGCTTCTACTCGTTTGTGCATGACAAGCGCAAGTATAACTTAGCGCCCTTGACCCCGGCTCAAATACATGAGCTCCAACTCAAAATGGTTCAGTCCATCAAGGTAAGTAAACCTTTTCTATTTGTGACTCCGAATGTCATAGAGAAAACTTTGTGTGTCAAGCAAACTGTGCTACTAATGTTCTTCAAAGAGAATGTGTGCCTTGAGATGTCGTGTGCAGATTTACCACCAATGGTCTGTGAGCTCTTAGAACAATTATAAGATGTGTTCCCCGAGGAAACAACAGCTGACTTACCTCCAATCTGAGGCATAGAGCACCAAATTGACTTTGTTCCCGGCTCCGCCCTACCAAACCGTGCGGCTTATCGCATCAATCAGCAAGAAGCTAAGGAACTAGAGTGACAAGTTCAAGACTTATTAGACAAAGGATACAACCGAGAAAGCCTTAGTCCATGTGTTATTCCGGTCTTGCTCGTGCCAAAAAGGTATGAGACGTGGAGGATGTGTGTGGACTGCCGAGCAATCAACAATATCACCATGAAGTACCGACATCCCATTCCCCGTCTAGACGACATACTAGACGAACTTCATGGAGCCATCGTCTTCTCCAAGATAGATCTCAAGATTGGTTATCATCAAGTTCGCATGAAGGAAGGCGATGAGTGGAAAACCCCCTTCAAAACCAAACAAGGCTTGTACAAATGGCTTGTGATGCCATTCACACTCACCAACTCCCCAAGCACGATCATGAGACTCATGAACCAAGTCCTATGGACTTAAATCTGTAAGTTTGTGGTGGTATACTTTGATGACATTCTTGTCTATAGTTCATGCTTCTCCGATCACCTAATGCACCTTAACCAAGTACTAGAAACCCTTCGACAAGAAAGTCTCTATGCAAACCTTAAGAAATACACATTTTGCACTAATGAGCTTATGTTTTTAGGATTTGTCATAAGTTCACAGGGAATTTGAGTAGACCAAGAAAAGATCAAAGCCATAGAAGAATGGCCAACACCTACAACAATCGGACATCTTATAAGCTTTCATGGTTTGGCAAGCTTCTACCGCCGCTTTGTCAAGAATTTTAGCACCCTAGCTGCTCTTCTTACAGCTGTGATCAAGAAGGATGTTCCACTCAAATGGGGAGAAGCACAAGAAAAGGCCTTCTTTGAGCTGAAATCATGCCTCACCAAGGCTCCGGTTTTGGCTTTGCCAAATTTTGAGAAAAACTTTGAAGTAGAATGTGACGCGTCCGGATTTGGAATTAGAGTTGTGCTAACTCAAGACAAAAGACCAATAACTTACTTCAGTGAGAAACTAAGTGGAGCCACTCTCAACTACTCAACATACGACAAAAAGTTGTATGTTTTACTACGAGCCTTAGAAGTTTGGCAACACTATCTACTCACCAAAGAATTTGTGGTTCACACCGATCATGAGACTTTGATGCACTTGAGGGGTCAGACGAATCTAAAGAGAAGACATGCAAGGTGGTTAGAATTTGTGGAGACATTTCCCTATGTGATAAAGTATAAGAAAGGAAAGGAGAATGTAGTCGTGGATGCTATTCTATACGACAGAACCTCATCACCATCATGGACGCCAAAATCGTAGGATTTGAGTTCATCAAGAGCAACTACAAGAAGGATCCAAATTTTGGAGACATCTATCAAGCTTGCAACAAAGGAGCTTTCATATCATACTACATCCATGAAGGGTACTTGTTTCGGAAAAAAAGGATTTGTATACCACAAAGGTCAATGGGGGACTTGAAACTTAGGGAAGCGCATGCTGGAAGACTCATGGGGCACTTCAGTGTTGCCAAAACTCTAGCCATGGTGGTTGAGCATTTCCTTTGGTCGCATCTTAGGAGAGATGTGGAACGGCTGTGCATCAAATGTGCAATATTTTTCAAGGCTAAAGCTAAGTCCCACACTCATGTGGACCGTTTCTCAAAGATGGCTCACTTCATACCTAATGACAAGACCAATGGCGCATCACAAATCGCTGACCTATTCTTCAAGGAAGTGGTGCGCCTAGATGGAGTTCTGATGACTATTGTTTCCGATCGGGATGCCAAGTTCCTAGGCCACTCTTGGAGGGCCTTGTGGCAAAAATTAGGCACCAAGTTGCTCTTCTCAACCACTTGTCATCCCCAAACCGACGGCCAAACTGAAGTGGTAAACCGTATTATAGGAACCTTACTTAGAGCTACGGTCGGTAAGAATTTAACTAATTGGCTTTCTTGCTTACCTATGGTTGAATTTTCTTATAATATAGCTAATCACTCATCTTCTAAGTTTTCACCATTTGAAGTAGTATATGGTTTCAACCCTTTGACGCCAATGGATTTTACACCACTTCCTCCGCACCATTACCTTGACAAGGACGTAAGTGCCAAAGCCGAACTAGTCCACAAATTACATCTCAAAGTCAAGGAGAATTTGGAAAAGAAGGTGGAAGGAATCAAGCAAAGAGAGGACAAAAGGCGCAAGGTTGTGATATTCAACCCAGGAGATTGGGTTTGGGTACACATGCGCTCGGAGCGCTTCCCGAACAAGCGCAAGTCCAAGCTCGCGCCCCGGGCCGATGGTCCCTTCCGAGTAATTGAACGGATCAACGACAATACCTACCGATTGGAACTGTCTGGTGAGTTCAATATCTCTTCAAGTTTCAATGTTGTTGATCTTTCCCTGTTTTATGTCGACGATGACGATGCACCCGAGATGGAGCATCTTCAAGAGGGAGAAAATGATGAGGGCATCAAGCCGGTTGAACTAGGCAGGCCAATGACTCGACCTAGGACACGCAAGCTGAGTGAACAATTAGGAGAAGCTGTAGCTGACATCTTGAACCAGAAAGAGAACTCGTCCTCCCCGGAATGCTCCAAGATCGATATCGGGACTTCTTCCAGGAGCGCGGGAAAGATCAAGAACGCAAGTCAAGACCAAGCAGCACGACAAGAGGAGATCCAAGACATTCAAGATCCTTTTCAAGCTGACCAAGAGGACCAAGAATCAACAAGACCTGAGCTGGAAGTAACCGACAAGATTTGGCCCAGGTTTGTTTTGTGTTTACGATAAATGTTTTTGCATGAATGCCAAGACCAACAACTTCAGCACCTTAGAATAGAGAGTCTTAAGGCCCATAGGCTTTTTAGGGCTTTTATTTTTGTTTAATAAAGCATTTAAACACTAAGTTAGAAATTTGCTATTTTTCTTGTAAACACTAAGACTTAGAACACACTATAAAATCTCTCGAGAGGTTTCCCTTGATCTAGAGTGTGCTTGAGTGTATCAAGAAGCCCACCATCCTTCTTGTAGATCGCTCCTCAATCCCCACATTTTGCGCCCCCGACTTTCCTTTACCAAGGAAACACATTCGGTTCCCTTGGATGGAACCCGCTTCCGTCAACTTTGGAGAAACATCTTGAAGCTCGTATCAATGGATCAGGATGAATGTAGACTGGCTTTCCCGGATCAAAGCTTCAAGGCATGGTTTTAGTCTTTTTGAGAAAAGTTTTAAGAAAACCTTATAGTGGACATTGCAAAGGGCTATTTGTCTGTAACCTGATGTTGATTTTGGATTGTGCTTCTTTGGTATTAACCTAATATGAGTGGCGTCAATCTCTGTAGGTGAACATGACTTGCACCTCTCTAATTATCGCTGGTCCCATGAGGTTCCAGTTTGTCTGACAAAACCCTGCAGCAAATCCATCGGTCTAGAAGCCCTTCCAGGATGAATTGAGAACATGGCTTCTTTGATTTCCGGTGGTGTCGGCTCAACAGAAAGGTTGGAGTTCATGCTCTCTGAGATTACTCGTTTCAATACAGAGTCCACTATTTCCAAATTCCCACCCCCTTGAGCTTGGAACAGGTCAGTGAAATAATCTTCCAAAACTCTCGTTATCTCCTCTTTGTTGGTGAAGATCTTTCCTCTTGTATTCTCGATTACACTGAACCAATTTCTCGCTCTTCTCTTCTTTGTTATGGCATGAAAGTAACCAGATTTATTTCTCCTAACTGTAACCATTGCTGCCTGCTTCTTTGGGACCAACAGATTTCTTCTTGCTTATGATCTCTTTCAAATCAACATTTAAACTTGCAAATTTCTTCTTCATTTGTAGCAGTGTTTGACATAACGGAGTCTAGCATATTTTATCCTCTATATCCTTTGCCTTACTCTTCCTTTGGTCCTTCTTCCATTTGATTATTTTTACTCGACACTTTGCTATTTTGGCTATGATAGATAGACCTCTTGTGTCTTCCCAAGTCTTTTTTGGATAAGTTATTAAACCTCTTCGTTCTTTTCTAGGTTTTTGTCAAATCGGAACAGTCCCTTTTGCTTATGTTGTGAGTGAGAGAGGAAGGCTATTATCTGTCTATGGTCTGAACCTTGAAACTTTTAGTACTCAATGTATGACTTTGGGAAGCAGTCTGTCCAGTAGATATTGGCCATTACTCTTTCCAGTCTCGATTGTATAAGGAAAGAGTGTCTATGTCCTCGCCAAGACAAGCAATTCACTCTATGTTGCAGGTCATACAAATCCTTTTCTGCCACTAATCCCTAAAGTTGGTGAAGGAAACTTCACTACAAGGTGGACTATCCTCTTTTTCAGAATTACAGAGGATTTCGTTGAAATCTCCAATGATTAGCCAGGTTTGGTCTCTTGATCCAACAACGTCTGATAGGGAAGTCCAAGCTTCTCTTCTCTTACTCGGATTTGGCTTGCCATATAAGAAGGTGAATTAAAAAAATTCCTCAGCAAACTTTGCTTTTATATCGATGTAGTTTGGGCTTACTGGAGAGTATAATCACTTGAATGTCTATTTCCAGAACAAGGCTAGTCCTCCCCCACCTCCTTCTTGGGGAGGAACTAAACACTTGTCATCATAGCCATCCAATTAAACACTTGCAACACTTGGATATCGAGTTTTTTTTGTCTCATATAGGAAAAAGAAATTTGGAAACCACTTCAGCCGGATTTCCTTGAGATGACAAACTGTCAAGGGGTTCTCCACCTTTGAAAGTTCCAGCTCGCTATGGCTAAGGAAGTGGAGAAGATGGATTTGGAAAATCCACCTTGTTCGAGCTGGAGGGGAGTGGTTTTAATCCTGGTTTCTACTTGGAATTTCTCGACTTGATTGCCTTCCTTGTGTTTGGTCACTTTGAATCTGTTGTTCACTTATAGTCGGTCCTGGGATAGAGATTCCTTTTCTCGGTGATCCTTGGAGGAGTAAGGCATTCCTTTTCCTTGAACTTACGCCTTTTAGAAAACTTGGACTGTTCTGAACTTTTTCCCGTGTAGCAGGTCTGCTAACTTTCCTTTTCCCCGCTTGCTTTTCTGGTTCCGAAGTGTTTTGGAGTTGAGGTGCCACCATAAGCTGTAGGTCCTGGGTGCAGTCCAGAGTTTGCTGGGTAACAGGTAAGGTTCCCACATATGGTCTAGATGGAATTTGTCCCTTTTGTACCAATCTTCTGGCTTCTTCATCGAATTCTCTTTTTTCTACTGCATCTCTTACTCTAGCTTGTCTTACAACACTCTCTTGGTTGCCTTCTTGAGATTTTATGGCGTTCAAAAGTTGTTTCATGCTTTAAAGCTAGGCTTTTGGATCGATTCTCAGCTTCAACTTTCCTGAAATGACCAGAATCTTTATCTTTTCCAGGGATCCATCTGCGTTCACGGAATCTGGATGATTTAAAACGCTTCGGTGATTGATGTTACTGGGAGTACGTCCTTTCCCTTCTATGGTGGTTGTATTCCTTAAGAGATCTTTGAAGCTCAAGACAATGTCTACTCTCATGGGTTAACATATTGCATCATCCACAATGGTTTTCGAGCTTCTCATAAATGAGATAAATAAAGAGTTCTTTGCCATTTGGAAACTCAACTATTATTTAATTTATAATGGGGAGAAGACCATTGAAGCAAACTCGCATCCTTGCAGTTATTGTTGAAATCTCGACGTCCTCTACTACACCAATGTTTTCTCCAATGCGGCAGAGGATATGCTCTGTCTGTAGGTAAATAGGCAAGCCTTGAACTCTTATCCAGAATGGGATCTGTGAAGGAAAGTCTTTTAACAGAGTTTGTTTCCATTTTTGCAGGAGCATCATCCACTTTTAAAAGTGGAAAGGTCAATTTTCGAGGACCTTATGGACATCTCTTTCAGACTAAAACTGGAACAACACTAGACCGTGAACTAAATGAGATCCAACATGCATTTTTCCACGTTCCATTGATCAATAAGGGAGGGGATGAGGGACTCCACTCTCTGTTCTCTTGGGTTCGTTAGCCTGCAGATGAGTGTGAGAGCAAACCTATGGTTCAGGTCTGTGTTATTTGGCTCATCAATCTTCACTTTCGGAGCTCTGGGAGGAGTCCGAGGGTGAGCCAAGGCTTTCCCTCTCTCAGCGTAGGAGAATCCGTTTGCCATTTTCCAGTTCTGAGTTGATACAGAGGCTTCCTTTTTGGAGACATAAACTAAGGAAACAAAAACAGATATTTTGACGCAGAGTAGAATTGGTACTTTGGTAAGTGTTGGGCGGGGAGCTTGTGGGTAGTGAATCGTTGAAAATGAGAAAAAGAAAGGAAGAGCTTCAAGATTGGAGAAAGATGAAGAACTTGAAGGAAATTACCTGAAATGGGTGTCTTCTTCCTTGGGTCTTCTTTAAGTTAAACTTTTAAAAGTTTTCCATTCCGCAAATGGATACCAAAATCATACCTAATCTTTCGTGTCTGAGAGAAGAAAGAATTTAGTTCGAACTCTAGGCTCTAAACATTTAAGGTCATTATATTTTTGATATTACACCGAGGAGAGTTGTCTCGTTAAGTGAGTAAATGTTTGTCCCTACTATTTTTTTACTGGAATTTAATTTCGAGTAGTTAGGTAATTTTGCTAGAGTTTAAATTTGGACCTATGCATGGGATTTATTGATGTCATTGGCATTAAAAAATCTAATTTCAGGGGTGAAAAGTGATTAAATCTTATGAAGATATATGCTCACTGCTACGAACAGAAGTCAAACCATTAATTGAAGATCTCTGCAACCATTATAGTTTGATAACTCATTAAACATACTGCTACTAACCGAAGTACACTTTATATAAACACCCAACTGTAAATCTGGACTCACGTTTCAAGAATAGTCAATTATCATTAATGCACCAGGCAACTAAAAGGGCCTTATAATAACTTTATCAATTAATGTAGAGATGTTTCAAACTTCAAACCAGGCAACTAAGAGCAGGTCCATTGGTGGTTTTTAATGGATCTCTTAATGATTTTTAGCAATTAAAAAATGATTAGTGATTATTGAAGGCAAGGATCGGTTCTTATTAGAGAAGTTTTGGAACCCCTAAGAACCGGTGACGTGGCCTTTTTTGATTAAACAATCTTCTTCTCCAACCTCTTTCCCTCACGATCTTCTTCGGCTTCGATTTCTCTCTACCCAATCCGATCCAAATGCTGTTTCCGAATCTTCTCGCTTTATCTTTTTATCTGTCTGCCGCTTCTCCTGCCGTTGAATCCGCTGCGGCGTTCGTCGTCAGTTATCCTTGGAAACTTCAAACAGATGAACTCGCGACGGTTCGATTGTTTCAAGAGAATACTTCTTCCGTTGTTTACATCACTAATCTCGCTGTGAGATATCATAAATTATATCTTCTGTAACCCTAACGAATTGCATCTTTTTGTTGATCAATTTCACAAACGGGTTTTCAGTTAAGTTTGAATTGACAATCGAAGAGAGTTTCTGAAGGATTCATTGATGGTCCAGGTTTGTTTATCAATTGGTTTCACCGATTTGTTATTTAAGATACAAGACTACAAAAATATTGATCAGACCTCTTTTTGTTCTTCCTTGGACGTAAATTTGTTCTATACGCAACCAATGTATTATTGAAAGACTGGAAGCTTTCTATTGAAGGTTATACTTTGCCTGCAATTGCTCTAAATTCTTGTGGTTTCTGTACAAATATATTAGTTTTGCGTTGTATAGTAAAACAATTGATGCAGAATCTAGTGAAAATTATATCCTTATAAGACATCAGCCATATGTAGGAATCTTGCTTCATTCTAATGTCTCGAATCTTCAATCAGCTTTATAGTTCTTATGTTTATCTGGCTTTCGATGTTGCAGGAATATTGAGACGTGAAACATCAGTACTCCCATTGTATCCCTTGTATATGACACTAATGGAGAAGTTGCAGCTGGTGTTGCTGGCGTGGATGCAGTTATATGTATTTTTTTGGTCTCATATTACCACCGTTATAGAATGCTTATGTAATCGTTTCCAGAGATTATGTTAATGTCTTTTTGATCAAGGTTCTTGTATGGTTTGAGCTTGTGTCAGTCACAAAGTCGCAGAGAATCGCTTCAGTTGCCAAATATGTGAGTGCTATGTCTCAATACTCATGAAAGCTAGATTTCTGTACATCCTCTATGTTTATTTGGAAGCCAATTGATTCAGGTTTTGTTTCCTACAGACAAGTGATTCAAGTTTTGATTTCAAATGTTTTTTACTTGGCTAGGTTCAGGGAACTTTCTAAACTAAATAATTTCTCACTATATGTTTCTTAATTTTGTCTCATTTAAACTTGATAGTTGTATATATCCACATGAATGATCAACTGGATGGGAAAACGTTGGTTGGCACTTATGTGTGTACTGATCAACCTATTAGTTATGCTGCTACTGCTTTTTGTTGTTTATTAGAACTTCTACTTGATCTTAGCGTTTCTTTTATGATGTAGTGCAATAAAATTTGTTCACTCTGCTTAGGATTACTATGACCAAAATAGGGCATGCATAGTATTCTTTATAAGATACAACCTGCTGAAAATTTTGATACACAGAATCTCAGCAAACTGAAACTCAATAACTCTCTCTGGACAGCAATAAAGATCATGATGAAGAAGCGAAAGGTACTAGATCTCTTCACCTTCTACGATTTCGAGCAACTGTCTGCACGTGTTTTATAAATTCTAATATGTTGTACCACTGTCTATAACCTCACACATTTGTTATTGTTTTTATGACATGGTAATCCTTCCTTTAAGCATAACGAAACTTGATATATGAGAAGACAAATCTGTTTTGATTTGAGCTCTTCTATAAGATTTAAGAAGTGAAGTAAATATGTTTTACGAACCTTAGTGGAGTGAACACCATTGGAACACACAAAAAAACAATAGAGTTCTTAACTTTAAAATTTTCATTTTTTTCAATAAAAATATGTTAAGAACCCCATTAGGGGTTCTTAAGGTTGGAGATGGTCTAAGACAAGTGTTCACTGTTGAGTTTCATTGATGACATTAAAGTACATCTCGTTGCATATCTCTTTCGTTTTTCAACTTGTTAGTAATAACTTCTGTACTCTGTAGTCATAGTTTGGTTTGCTAACATTCTATAAATAGAAGAGAACGAGGTAGGGCCAATATCACAATTTTAGAGCAGAAAATGGAAACAAAAATCCCCAAGTCAATGATCGTCGGAATGCAAAGTGTTACGCCCTTTGAAGTGACGGAGCATCGGAAAGCTCGTTCAATATCCGTTGAAAATCCTGTCGGAGTTGGAATATTCCGGCGAACATTGAACATAGTTTCGTACTACAAGGAAGTAGGTGAGAGTTGCGAGAGAGGTTGGTTAGCTGCCGGGTGGATAAGGGAGTCGTTAGGAAGAGCTTTGACGGAGCAACCCATGCTCTCCGGTAGGTTAAGGAGGACGAAGACGGAGGATGGTCTTGAGGTTGTGGCAAATGACAGTGGTCTTAGGCTTTTGGAGGCTAAGTTTTCGGCGAGTTTGTCGGAGTTTCTTGAGATGGTGAAAAGAGATAAAAGAAGAGCTGAAGCTGAGACTGTGTTTTGTAAAGATATTGATATTGATGAACCTCAGTATTCTCCATTGTTCTATGTTCAGGTCAGATTCATTTTAGTTATTAATTACCACTTTATTATCAATAGTTCGGCCCATACAAATAATAGAAAACCAAGCAACGATAAATATTCGGCCAGTAATTTTAGTTACCCAAAGTCCAAATTGGATTCGTTTGGGATGTACGGTGAAAGGCAATGATGTGTCGACCTCGATGTCATACATTCCAGTCCTCTATAGAGTATGAGTCGGCAAGGTCCCCATTGATCGGAGTTAGCGGTCTCTAGAAGTCGGAACCTCTTGATTATCTAAAACAAATTTAAAACTCCTAAGTCATAAAATATAAAGATATTTTCGTCTAATATAATTGTATCTGTCAATAGGTGACAAATTTTGAGAGTGGTGGGTATTCGATTGGAATAAGCTGCAGCGTCCTAGTAGCTGATATTCTCCTCGAGACAAATTTCTTGATCAAATGGTCTAAAATTCAAAGCTCTTTAGCTCAATCCCAAACCACACTCAAGCCAATGTTCCACCTTCCTTCTACCAAGCAAGCCTTCGGTAATTTCCACATTGAACTTTCTAGGTCAGCCTCAATTCTCGACCGAGGTGAACCAGTTGTTTTCCAGGCCAAAATATGCCTGAAAAGTTCACCAAAATGCATCGTAACCAATGTAAAAGCGAGTGCAGATGTTTTCTTGTTTGTCAAGGAACAAGGCAGTGATGATATGAAGGTAGAGATACATTCGAAAGATGAAGCGACTAGAAATTGCGACTTGGAGGAGAGTAATGGTGGAGTTCTTACTAAGAGTTTGGCGTTTGGAGAACGACTTGAAGTTAATTCATGTTGGGTTGGGTCTGTCTCAAATGGGGTTGTATTTGTGTCCTCATCTACTTCTGGAGATGCCAAGTTGCATCCAAATATATTGTTACAGTGCCAAAACAGTGATCCATTACTATCAGTGACATGCTTTATTATGTGGTTATCAGATGTTTCTGCAATTGATAATGTTAATTAAGTTTAGAATTTGGTATCTTGTGATGTATATTTTTGTAGCGAAATAATAATATGATATTATGAGAATATATATGTACAGACTTTGCCATTAGTTCAAAAGAAAGATTTGTTTTGCCTACTTCTCTACTTATTACTAATCTTTTGTACAGAAGCCTAACTTATAAATAAAAAAAAACTTTAAAAAGCCATGTTAGGAAGAAGAGCTTCTTCCTCTTTGCCACTCCCAACAATCCAGTCCTCACATTCTCCTACCGCTTCTGCTGCTAAATTTTTACAGGAAACTATTTTAAGAGAGATGGAAGGAACCTTGACCTTCAGTTATGGCATAAATCAGTTTCTCCTTCATCTTCTCCTGCAAACACACACACACAAGACAATACAGAAACAAAACACAGTGAGATTGATCATGGGACCGGCTTTTGTCCAGAGAAAAAACTCGGGAGTAAAAGAGTCAATAAGAAAAGATGAAGGGAGATGTCACTTTGGTAGAATAAGGTGGAAGCTTCAGATAATTAGCGCATGTCATTACACTAGGCAGGTCGCTTTCTGAAGAATCGCTACCATGCTGTTGCAACAAAAGAAACAGAGCAAAAGGCTGATGAGAACACAGAGAGGTTCTTACGTAAAATGTGAGAAAAATAGAGATTCTTTCGGACCTTGCGGACAATTGTTAGTTTGGGATTGAGAGATGCCAAACCGCCATGAGGTAGTCGAGGAGATCCTGTCACAAATTGCAGAAAGGCTCGTTGTTGCTCCCTATCAAAGTCATGCAGAATCTCCAATAACTGAAATACACAATAATTGAACCATGAACTTTGGTCCATGAAAAAAAAACATGATGAAGAACGAAACGTGGACCCGACATTTTCAACCGGCGGGCTGCTGGAAGTGTATCCATGATCGAACTTGATGTGATCCAAAACTCCATTCATCTGCAAGGCAATAACTTTTTTCAGCTGATGAAAAACGGTACCCAACACGTAACATCTGAAGGTTTGTTTACATTAAAGAGCTCGCGTTCTCCACACAACATAGTTTCCAGCTCTTCTTCGTTGAAAATCCGAAGATGTTCAATAGGGAAAACCTAAAAAAAAGAGAGCATGTATGAGGGCAAGCTTAAATCTACAGAGGAAGAATTTAGCTAAAGAGAAGAAGATTACATACTTTATTAAATCCAGACCGAAATGCTTCCACTTGTTTTTGGATTCCGTTACATACTGTGGCATTGCCAATTGCCTTGATATATTCCTCGAGGTTATCCAAATTTACCTTGAGAAAGAAGGAAAGTAGATATAAATCCATATGTTCGAGGATCTTACGTTGAGATTAGATTACAAAACTAAAAAAACTACGTACCGTATCATTATCAGCATGTGGAGCGAGATCATAATCCATGTACCCAGGTAACGTAAATTCAAGACAAAGGTCATCGATCTTTGTTCCATGGAAACTTAAATCATCACACTTAGCTGCTAAGGAATTACACTGTGCTTCTGCGAAAACCTTTTTCCTACGTGCAAGAGCTTGCAATTCCACTATTGTTTTACAAAGTTCAGGGTCCACGAAGTGGATGTCAAATGAACTCAACTCCTAAAACGAAACTAGCTCTGTAAGATTCTCAAGTAATATCAAAAACAGATATTAGAATGTAAATAAGTCAAGGGTCCCAATTTACCTGTCCGAGAATTAGTTTATAGAAGGCTTTAGAAAAAGGAAGGTCTAAGACTCGTCCATCTTGTAGAGCCTTTGCTACCACTGTCCCCAAGAGGACAAATTTCTGCAGCACATCTGAAAAAGCAGTTGATGCACCTGACCAAGGGCGAGGAAAGAGTCCTGAAGGAGACGCCAAAATTCCCGAGTCTTCGGTCGCCTTTCCAACAAAGGAGCTGAAATCACTCCTCCACATACCAAGATCAGGATTTTGAAATTCCCTACTGACAAGTGTATAGAACTCCAGTGTCGGCCCAAGACCGGTTCCAACTTCTTCACTGTATTCAACCTCGATGACCACCTTCTGGTTGCTGTATAACTCCATCATTTTTGCAGCAGACTCTAGAATTTTTTCACGGCAAGCTAAGAACTTTTTACGAGGTAAAATGCCAGTTACTGTACGCCCTTCACCATGAACATTGGAACTGCTAAGGTGCTGTGGATGATGATGGAAGTTTTGTGAACCAAAGGCTGCAAGTCGGAAGTACTTTGATTTGACTTCAAAACTGAACAGAAATGGACATGAACCCATTAAATCATTAAACCATGGTGGCAGACCGCACGTTGACACAGCAAAAGAATCACGAAGCTGCTGCTCTAACTTCTCTGAAAGCTTACTGCTAACAAATTCAGAATGTGGCACAGAACGAACTTGTACCCTCAGATCACCCAAATTTTCTAGCCGACCTTGGCCAAAAGCATTAATCCTCTGAAGAGAAATCAGGTGAAAGAGAAATCTGTTCATAGCCTCCAGACTCTTAAGCAGAAACAACATGTCATACGCAGGACTTAACGCCTTTAGCCGCAAAGCAAGTCTACGAGCAAACAAGTAGGATACGAATGGGCAATACTCATCATTTTCCATAGATCCAGGTGGAAATAGATTCTCAGAAGAGTTCCCAAGTTGTGCAGCCCTTTCATAAGTGATGTTGTGGGGTCCACTCAGCTTCGTACTGTAGGTAGTTTCACTTTCTGATTTTAGTTTGTGCAATAGAATTGCCTGGTATACAGTCAAAGAGCGGTCTAGTTCAAGCCCTTCGAGACGAAACAAAAGTCTAGGCAGCGGATCCTCTTTTTCAGAGGAGGAAGCATTTTGTTGATCTGAACCACTGCATAGCCCTTGAAGCTGCGTCCGATCTTCCACTTGCACTTGCGATCCCTTGACACAATAAAATTTCCATAACAAGATTAATTGACTAAAATAACCAAGAAGAAAATTCAGGTCTAGTGCATTATTGCTTCCCCTGAACTAAAGCTGGAGAAGTTTGAATTACTCTTAATCAAACAAATCCTGAAGATAAAAAGAAAGGTCGCACATACTACTACCGTGAGACTAGAGACTAAATGCATTTTAGAAATTTACCTGCAACTGAGGCACATTAGGAGGCACACTGTCAATCTCCATAGGACTTGAGCTTTCACCTTGACAAGATATAGACGTTGACTGCAATTGTGAAGACTGACATTCTATAGCCTTATCATTTGCTTCCACAGAAGCCATAGGTTCTAAATTCACTTTTGGCCACATGTAATGATCAACAGCATCTAAAGAGCAAAGTGGGTCAACAGTGACAAAGTCTTGGGAGTAATCGCGCAAAGAAGCTTCCCCCTCTGCTTTCAGAAAACGAACTCTTAGGCATGGATAACTTGTGCAACGCCCATTTGGAACAGCCGCAAATGAGTTCTTTTGCTTCAAAAATTGGCTCAGGACAATGGGGAAGTTTTCCAACGAAGATAAAGAACTTTGGAGCTTTTGAATTAGCATGGATGAAGTTGCCTCGCCATCAGACCAAAGTAATCTCGTGAACACCTCAAATCTCTTACCAACAAATGGTAAACTATCACATTCAGGATCTCCTTTGTTAAATCTCTTTTGATAAAGACCATTTGACAGGTAGTTAGCCAGTGACTTTACAACCCCACTCTCAGTAAATTCAAAAGTGGACACGGATTCCTTTCCATTCAGCCTTTCCATGATTTGGTTCCATATAAAGAAGAATTTCTCCTCATCATGCAAGACATGTGCATCAATGGGTATAGTCATCAAATCGCTAAGTGCTCCTGACAAGTTCTTGAGGTTCTGGAGGACATCTGTCAATCCTTTCTCAGAATTGAAGACCTCAGGTCCAAAGAAACTCTCCTTGATCTGTGTTGCAAGAATGTAGACAGAATCATTTTCAATCTTACATGTTTGTGAAAAAGAGGATGCCGAACTTTCAAAAGATTGGCACAAGCATTTCACGATCTCTCTCGTAACAGGTTTCTGTGAGAGGTCAGCTGATCCCGGACTGGAACCGGACACTGGATTTTGACGTCCTCTTGACAGTGCTTCAATGGCGAAAAAAACACCTTCCTTTATAAAGGAATTCAAAAAAGCATCTCGGTATTTCTTAAGAAGCACTTCGGCAAGATGTAGCGCTACTACAACCACATGACGATCCTTCCTTGACAGAATGCCAGCCAAAACGCTGCAGCATCATGAAATGCACTATTATTACCTAGAAAACAACAGGATAAAAAAGCTACGGAGATAATATTACAAAACAAATCACCTTGAAATGTTCGCATTCTTCAGCAACTCGACAAGATCACCTGACTTACTCAAGCAAGTTAGCTTGTGAATTGCTGATAGGCAACCATAAGAAACATATACGTTAGCTCCAGAGTTTAGCACCTACAAAGCATTCACATTAGAGAGAAGTAACAAGAAAGCTTATACATATAGAAAATACAATTGTATGTCAAAAATAACCTGAATCATAACAGGAAGCATGTCTTTTCCAAATTGTCCCAAAAGATCAGGCTGATTGACAAGAAAACTTTCCTTTTCCAATGCCAGCTGATTATCGTCTACAGGTGAAACTGGAAGAAGCTCAATTACCAACTTCAAGACTTCATGCACCTGTGTTTGTACGTTTGGTTTCCACCAACATAAAAAAGCCTTATCACCCCAGTCTTTGAAAATTTAGCCTTACTAACAGATATTCTCATTCCAGCAAATGCTATTATGATACATGACTATTTTGAAAAGAAAATCCTTTGTTGGAGTACCAAAATATAGAAGAGGGATTAATATAAAACTCAAACCTGGTTGGAACATGCATTGATAGGATGTATAGAAGACACTGAATGAGAAATGTCATACGTAGACATGATTTCTTTCAATCTGTAGCCAATGTTAAGCTCATATAACGTTTTGAAAGCTAGAGCTGAACCGGAAGAAAGTTTTCTAAGTAATCCAATCACACCCTGCCAGTCAAATACAAAGTTCATGATGTTATCTTTATGTAATGAGTACTACGAAGGAGTCATACACAAGGAGAAGAATTTCATGTACATTATACACAGGTTGAGATATGGTACTGCGGCTGTTTAGGTTTATGAGATGTGTCGACTGATGAATCAGTCCATGCGTACACAGTTGATCTAACATCGTAGGTGACTGACTAACTTGATCTGCTATTTTTGTCAAACAAAATAGCCACATTCTCGACCAACTGCAAATAGAAACAAATATTAGTACCACTATTCAGAGGAATCTTGAATTCAGTGAGAAGAAGTAGCAAGAAAGCTAAGCATTATTCTGACCTGTCGATCTCATATTGAAGAAGATTGCATAATACTGGAACAGCATCCATGAACGGCGAGGGTGACTCAGATGGAAGCTTCCTACATATATTCACCACAGTAGAAATTGCAACTCTCTGATGCAAATGTGATGTAAAGATAATAAGTCTCGTAAAGTCACACATTCAAACCAAATTAGAAAAACAGAACAGAGAAATTTGACGCAGCAAGTCCATTCTTGAGATGATTAACCTGTATGCTTGTCGAAAAGAATCAATGAAAGAAAGAACTGCCATAATTGCTCCAGCATTCAAGCAGGCTACTGGCTGATCTCGGGATATTTTCTCAAGTGCTTGCAAACACTAGCCAATATAAGAGTTAGTATGCATAGTGATAAAAACTAGTTCTTTTAGATGTAAACAATAAGCTCATTTGGATAAAAGTATAACGTACCTGCTCAGCAACGTCCAAGTACTCAATAGTCAATAGTCTTTCACAGAGAGCAGGAATAGTCTCATATCTTACAAGGAATGATACTGAACGCGGATAAACATCACACAAATAAGTAATTGCCCTGATTGCGAGCAGCATAATATCTGCATTGCTCTCATGCTTAGCTAACTTTACAAGCACTGGTGATAGCATGTCAGCCATTGGGCTGGACAGTGACTCTTCCGTACAAAATGATAGCACTTCACATAACTCCGTAAGCCCGGTTAACTGCACTGAAGGATCGTTTTCTTCAGTCAAACTAGACATGAGAGACTTCAATTTCCTTGATCACCAGATGATCTCCGCCTCTGAAAATCCTGAAGCACCCTCTGTCTGGGGTCTGCATCATCAGAATCGCAAGATCCATAGTCTGAATCTTTGTCTTGTTCTTCATCTGAATAACTCGAAGGTGAAGCAGATGAAGAAGTATCCATATCTACGTCAGCGTTTTCATGTGCTGAATTCAAACCATTAGCTTGAGTCTGAACAGATGATCCAGATGTGCTAGGTCTGGAATCCTGAGAGTTACAAGCTCTCTTATCAGCAGGTAGCTCTTCCACAACCTCCATTCGTTTCTGGCCTCTGTTCTCCATAACTTAACCTTCCAATCAAATTACCTGATTTCAACCTGTCATCAAGGGAAATGATCAAAATTCAAGTCTTTAAGTAACAAAATGTCTTCCCACTACAAAGCACAAAAACCCCAAGAGAAAAGAAGATAGAACGTACAAGTAAGAGTCAATCACTACCCAAAATCAGTGGATATAACAGCAAAAAAAATTAGGGCTTTTTCTGTGTTTTATTTATATATCAAGACTATCATTAACCAGAATCTCCACGAATCAACACAAATACAGACTATCAATTCAACAAAAAATCAAAAATCGAAAAGAACCACACAGAGAGGCTTCAGTAGCAACAAAGAAAAAACATAAACAAATAAGAAAACAAGTCAGACAATTACCTATAACATATTTTGAAATAACAATCATCAACTTAGAACAACAACAACGGGAGAAACGACGATCATGATCGCATAAAAAATTTAAAAAAAAAAAAAAAGTCTCGTAATCACACCTTCAGGTCTCACCAGATTGACCCAATCTTTATGAAGGAATCCAGTCGCCTTATGATTGCTATCGAAATTCTTTTAAAAAAAAAACTCAAGAGAAAATTGAAGATAAATAAGATGAGAATCTAGGGTTTTATGATTGGAAAATTTGATCTCCAGGAAGAAGAAATGACATAGATTCTAGAGGAATATGTATATGTATATACTTTTTCCTTAGCTTATTTGCTAAGACGCTGGTTGTTAATTTTACATACTTTTACTGTTTCGATAAATTATCCTCTGCGGGATGTCCACACAGTACGTCAAAAGATTTGATTCGATCTAATGGTTATAAATTGGATGGAAGAAGATCTAACGGACATAAATATTTGTATGTTGTTCTTTTCCGGTTTTAGGATCAGAGTATTTAGCACCGCCTCGCCTCATGTGGTTGTGTGTGACACGTGTCGTTATTAACAGTTTTAAACCGTACAATTAATCCAAAAGCTTCCTTTTTGTTCATAGCGTTACAATTGATTCATTCTTAATTGCCTAATTAGTCCTTTCTTTCCTATTTTTTGGTTATTGGAAATTAAATGTTTTTAACTCAATCCATGCAATATTAAGTGAACTAAATATCCCCATATTTGTGGGAAATAATAACAAATTAATTAAAACTCGTTCCAATTATCTAGGTTCGTCAATTGGTTCAGAAATTCAAAAGATATGTCTACTAGTAGATTAAAATATTATTGATGATTACCATATCTACACACAGAATCCTCCATAATATTCAAACTATTTTCCTTGTAATTTTACAAGGAATGTGGTGAGAGTTGTTACCTGTAAAAAGAACTATTTTCCTTGTGAGCGCACTATTTTTTGACTTAAAGATCAAATCTCCAATTAATAACACATAATCAATCTTGTTTTACTGACAGAATATATCCTACTTTGATACTATTACTTTCTTTTTTTAGTTTCCGGAATTTTTAAGAAAACTTGAGGCACAAGAAAGTCAACATACTAATAGGTACTAGACCTAGTTCGATAGCCAAGACCTGAAACAAATTTCATTTAATGTAGACCGATTTTTTACTTGTTTGGAGAGGCCTCAAGTTTAAGAATATTTGATAGCCCTGACCATTCAGGTATTTGAATTAGTTTTTGGTAGTATTCAATCAGATTCGGGTATTTCTAATATAAGATTTTAATATCCATTTTGGAACTAAGTCGGTTTGGATCTGATTCGAATCTTCTCAGATCCGGATCAGTTTGAGTCCACAACTTCCATATCTATTTAAGAGTCAGAACCATTTCGGTTTTGGTTCTGATTTCGATTCAAATATACAATTGTAAGAAATAAATTTGAGTATATACTTAAAATACTCAAAAAAAATCAGGTTTTAGAGTACAATTTCAAAAAATTCGGGTACATTTTCAGGTATTTCGCATATAGAAATACTCGAAATATTTGGATATTAAAATACTCGAAATATTCGAGTATCCTTTCGGGTATTCGGGTAATATCATCCAAACTCAAAAATTCGGGTCAGTTTTGGATTGATCTTTCGGATCCGGGTAAAATGCCCGGGCCTAATATTTCAGGACACGAACGGACAACAATTATATATGAGATGAAGCTCGCGGCCCCAATATCTGAGACGAAGCTTCATTTTTGGCACAGAAACAATTACACTAACGCATGATCATTTTGCAACCAAGTTCCAGCCCAACTGCTGTTTTGGGCCCAAAAACAATAATATAACCGTTGATGTCTCGTATGTTTCAGTTTTTCTTATTAAGATACGGAGAGTATTCGATATGATTACCGTCAAAGAGCAAAAGTCACTTAAGAGGAAAATAGTTTCAAAAGCATGCTCATAAATCTTAAAAATCCTTTAGACAACTCAACATCATAACACCATACCAAAGTAAATTTCAAGATAAATCCATGAGAAAAGAAGATCATAAAACAGATGACCATCAAAATCTTTGCCTAAATATGATAGAATTTGTGATGAAGAAAGCATTATTACTGACTAGAACCGAGCCACTTGGAGAAGTTATCAAACTCGGTGTAATCACTGTCAGAGATCATAGTCTGGTACCAAGCCTTTAACAGCTTGAGCTTCCTCCTAAAGTAAACAAGAAAACAAAAAGAATTTGCTTAAAGGAGACAACTTTGTAATACTAATGGAGAAACAGAAGCTAATGAAAACGAATGAATCTCTGCAAAACCAATCTTAATCAATAAAGAATCATTCCCAAATTGGCAATGCATATGATGACTTCAACAAGACACATGCCTTGATCAAGACATCATACACTACTAAGCAACAACGAAATCCAACATTTGAAATAACTCAGAAAGTCCAAATTCGAACTCAATTTGGTAAAACGATTAGTAAAGTAATGACTAAAGACCTATCTACATCAAAAGCCTTTGAATTTGTACATGTTATGTCATCACTAGATGAAATGGCCATTTCAAGTTAGAAAGGAAATCAGAAATAAACATACAACTATGGAAGACATAAAAGAAAAAGAGAGTATTGAGTTTACCTTAGTGACGACCTTCCTCTTCTTCTCGAGCTTCTCCTTCTTAGCCTTAACCCTTTGAGCTTCAGCCAACAGAGACATCCTCTTAGCAGTCTTAGCATAAGGATTCAACTTTAGCATCACATTAAGGTTCTTCAATGGGTTCTTCTTAAGAACAGCTCTCTGAGCATCCTTCTTAATCGGCTTCACCACACTTTGAACCTCATCAGAGTTAATAATCCTAGCAAGATCTGCATTCACCATCTTTGAACGGGGCAAGACGTATCCCTTCTTCTTCTCAGAGGGTTTCTCAAATGAGCCATAGATAGACTCAAGCTTGTCAAAAGCTGACTTAGTCCAAATGACAAACCTACCAAGGTGACCACCAGGAGCTAACTTCAACAAATTAAGCCTCTCAACGTGACAAAGCTCAACACCAGGAAGATTCCTAAATGCTTTCACAATCTTGGATCCTTCAGTTCCATACACAACAAGAGGACCTTTCCTAGAAATGTAACGACGGTTCCTCATTTTACCCTTACCAGGACGGATTCCAATACTGTTCTTGGCTTTCTCCGCATCGTCATAAGCACCGATCTGCTTCAATACCTTGATCGCAGCTGAAGTCTTCTCCACAGCCTCAGCTGAGTCACTGACAACAAGAGGCATCTCAGGAACATTCTCAATCTTGTGTCCACGAGCCATCACAAGAGCTGGAACAGCAGTAGCGGCAATTGCAGAAACAATTGCGTGCCTCTTCATGTTGACATTGACACGACGATGCCAGCGACGCCAGATCTTAGTCGGAGCAAACATACGACCACCACGACACATGTTTCCGAACGCGGCTTGACCGGCACGGTGAGTACCACCACCGGGAACACGAGGAATACGCGACACAGCTCTTCCGGTTCCCCATGACTCAGCAGAGGTTTGGTGACCGGCTTTTTTGGATACTGCATAAGGCTGACGACTATTGTTAGAGATTTGAGCGTGGACGAAGTTGACGATATCTGGTCGAACTGGGGCAGTCATGACGTCAGGTAAAGTGACGGTGGTAGATTGATCGGTGGTCATGTCACCCTCGAGTCCTTGGACGGTGACAAGGGGTCTTGCGGCGGCTGAAGCAACCATTTTCGGTTTTTTTGGCTGGAACGAAGGGTATTCGATTGAGGTTGTGTGCTTTTAAAGCAGCACACATTAGCTATTTAGGGTTTCTTCAAAGGGCATTACCGTCAATTGCTGAAGTTGGAGAATATCCAGCCCGATAGGCCCAAATAGGCCCAAGAGGATTTCAAGGTTGATAAATCATAGTACCTTCTTAATTGCTACTTTAGCTCTGATTTTGGTTTAGTCTAATTTATTTGCCTAATTTTGTTTTGTTTGAGTGGGTATGATTATGAATGAATATGTAAGCGACTTCGATTTTGAAGAGATAGTTTGATTATAATCGGATTTGTTCATCCAACTAATGACTATTAATTACATGGACATTATTATCTTACTAATGGGTTTAGTAAAACGTGCTAACGGTTACATTGGTTTTAGTTAAATAAATTGATAACCAAACAAATTCCAATCAGAGAAACTACAAATTACAAGACGCACGAACACAAATACTGAAAAGAAAATACAATTGCAAAACCATTTTTCTACATACAGTACACTTTTTATATATATAATCTACCATTCACTGAACCAAAACTGCGTGTGGCTCTCCTGTTTGTGACGATTGCTTCAGTTATATTCCTCAGACAACAACTGTGAGAAGCATCTGACACAATCCACCTAATGCAGAGATCAAATAGTCATTAGGTAAGAGCCCCCTTAATAACTATTGATTCACAGGAATTTCTTACTATCAAGTTTATGAATATGTGAGACAGTAACTACAGTGAGAACTCAGAAACATTTAAGCTCTTATACACAGACAATTCTTACCACGAGTCACCATAAGGACAATATCATTTTATTAGATTTTCACTAGCGATCCCGCACTTATAGCTACAAGCTTAAGTGTTCAGGACTTTTCTCTGCAGCATCAAAGTGTTCAGAATATCCCAAGGTTAGATCGAAATCATTCCAGAAGTTAGTATTTAACGTGTTTTCATATATACATATCACTTACAGCATATTTGAAGTCAGGGTTTGACAAATTCAATGCGATGTTTCTCATCAACAGTGATCTATGGCCATTTCTTTGCTATTCGTTCCAGCAACCTGATATCCTCGCCTTCCAGAACATGTGGATCAAGATTCCTTAGATCTTCAACAAACAGTTTTGCCTCATCTTTCCTGTTTAGCTTGCAGTATCCATCGACAATGGAGTTGTAGGTGTTCTGGTTTGGTTTACAACCATGCTTGATCATGTACCTAACGACGCCAATAGCCTCCTCAAACATTGAGTCAGCCGCATAAGAACCAATAAACGTATTGTAGGTGATAACATCAGGGACAATTCCTGAATCCCTCATCTCTGAGAATATTCTTGAAGCATCTCTCATCCGAGTATTTCTACAATAAGCGTATATGACTGTATTGTACGATATGATATCTGGCTTGATCCCCTTAGCCAGTATTTCCCTCAAGATCTCCTCTGATTTCCCGAAATCCGCAGACCGACTATGCATATACATGAGGCTATTGTAGGTTGCCATGCTTGGTGTGAATTCCCTTTCTTTCATGTAATCCAAGACTTCATTCGCCTTTGCCACCATCTGCCGTCTTCCATATATTGAGAGCATGGAATTTAATGTGGCTATGTCTGGTGAAAACCCTCTTTCTTTGAGCTCAGAGAATGCACGTTCAGCCTCTGGCAAAAGATCACACTTACTACAAACCAAGATAAGGGTCTTTAAAAGAACAGCTCGAGGCTCAATAACCCCAGAATAGACCTCTTCTGCAAGAGCATGCATCAGACCTATTTCCTTACCATTTGCATATGCATGAAGTAGAGAGCAGTAAGTTAACTCATTCGGTTTACACCGACCATCCTCCATTTCTGCAAGAACTTTCTCAGATTGTTCCCACATTCCTCCACGGGCCAAAGCTGCCAATACTGTGTTATAGGTGGAAAGGTCAGGCGTGACCCCAGCTTCAAGCATTCGCCTGTAAACAGTCATAGCTTGTTCAAATGAACCACAACGGCTATACGCACTGATTAGGGTGTTGAAAGTTTCCCTTTCAGGTACGAACCCAGCTCTCTTCATTTCCTTGAATACACCCGATACTTCTGAATCCATCCCGTTTTGGCCAAAGACTGCTAATAGTGTATTCCAAGTGACAATGTCAGGGGAAAGACCGCACATGTTGATCTCATCAAATATTTTCATCATATCAGCAAATTTTCCCCTGTTACCATACATCTTTATAAAGGCATTAAAAGTACAAATATTTGGTTTGCACCCTGCATTTCTCATCTCTTCAAAAATATTCAAAGCAGATTCAACCTTCCCAGCCCTCTCAAACCCCGATAAAAGTGATGTGTAAGTGTACACATCAGGTTTTGTTCCCTTTTCCGCCATCTGATTCTTAAGCTGAATTGCCTCATCCAGCATACCATCCCGCGCATATGCAGAGATCAAGGAGTTGTAAGTCACAATGCTCGGAGAAAACCCATGGAGCTCCATCTCATTCAAAACCTTCATAGCTTCCTTAGGCCGATGAGACTTTCCATAAACATCTAATAACGCATTGTAAGTAACCTTATCATGACTTAACCCAGCTGCTTTCATTTCTTCGAAAACCTGAGCAGCTTCCTGATGCAAAGATCCTCGTTTACAACAAGTTATAAGCGTGTTGTAGGTATATGCGTCCGGGGAAATCCCGTCACTTTTCATCGTCTCCACCAGAGACGTGATCTTATTCCAAGGAGTACCCATTTTCCCATACACATTCAACATTACATTATAAGTTATCAAAGTCGGTTTACAACCTTCTTCATTCATCTTCTTGAACACCATTACAGCTTCCCTATACCTTCCGCTATTAGCAAACGCTGATATTAACGAAGTATAAGAGTAAACATCAAGCGAAAACCCGTTTTCTTGCAAACCATTAAACAAATTGGCAGCAGAAGATACTCTGCCTTCTTTACCTAGCATACTGATAACTGTAGCAACAACAGAGTTATCCAACATGGACTGATAATCCTTTTGCTTCATAAACCAATCAAAAGCACGCAGAGCCAAATCGAACTTCTTATGAAATCCTAATCCCTTAAGAAAAGCTAGTAATTCCGACGAGATAGACTCTGGCTTATCCTTATACGGTTCAAATAACTGTGAAAGTACAGCATCCAGTTGTTTGGAATCGAAAGAGGGTTCGATAAGCGAACACAGAACTTTCTGACCATGTGGAGAAAGACCATTGTAAAACCAAGGTTTACCGAGGTTCGGGTCTCGTGACTTTCCAATTCTCATCCGGTTACGGCTTCTATATGTTTGAGAACTGATAGGTTGCCTGGAATTAGGGTTCTGATGAAGAAATACATCATGGAGGAGAGGTTCTACAGGCGTTGGACGTGGTGAGGAATGAGACGTAGTAAAAAAGGGAGTCCGAGAGAGATGTTGGTTTTGGTCGTGGGATGAGGGTTTTGAGGAAGGATTGCAGGGAAGTAGAAGAGGGAGAGCTAGCTTGTCTGCCATTAGAGGTAAGACAGAACCAGAAGAGAGCGAGAGGGAAGAAGAGAAATGAATGGATATTTTATGTCAGATTTTTTTATTTGAAGAACATAAGTTTTTGATTATTTTATTTTCTTCCCCTGTCTTTTACTGGGAGCAATTAAACCCCTAAGATTGTATCCACGTGGCTCCCTCGGCTCCAAATGGTTAAAGTGGGCTAGTAATAAAACGGGTTGGGCCCAGAGTGGGCCTAATACTTAAACGGGCTAGACTTAGTCTGAAGGAGCCTGTAAGTGTTTACAACATCCTAAGAAGTAAGAAGCACACATAGGCTTTATATCAGGAACCTTTGGTTTCAGTAAAAGATTTTGGAGGTCTAGGAAAAATTTTATTGGTGAGTTTTTATTAGAGTTTTTTAAATATTATTAAATAATTATATTTATTAAAAAATTTTAAATATTATTAAATGATTATATATGAAAAAAAGTGAATTAAAAAATATATTTTAATAATAAAATAAACTAAGAAATGCATCAAAGAGTTTAAGAAACTTTCATACAATTTTTTAAGAGTTTCTTAAATTTTTAATAATAAAATAAGTTAAAAAACCCTTGATAATGGTGGCCTATGACATCAAACTGCTTATTTGAAAGTTGCAACTTACTAGAAACACTCAAGAGACTGCATCTAAAAAACATAACCCATAAATTCTGTAAAATAAATTAGAATCTGGGTTTTTGATACATCAAAGATACTGAAAACAAAGCATATACGTAAAGATCACTGTCAAACAAAACTGAAGCATTAGCAGTAAGTCAGCAACATTGGTGGTCGACTTATATTACCTAAGCGAGAATCATAAGTCACAATGTTGATTAATCCTCTTCATCTGAGCTCGCATCATCGCTGCTGTAATCACTGCTATCATCATCCTCCAAAATGTCAAGCTGAACAGCTCGAACCTGTATGACTTCAGGTGGTCTGTGAAGTCCCATATGAGGAGGTCGCATTTGTTGTTGCTCTTCAGGTCTGGATGCAACAATTGAATCTAATGGTGGTAACACAACTGGGTCTCCTGGTTTCCATCCAAGAGGTGGTAGTGGCAAGTTTTTTGGTAATTCCACTGGCATTCCTGGTTTCCATCCAGATGGAACTGCAATATTTGTCGGAAGAAGGTTTTGAATTGCAGAAAGATTTATACTTTCTGGTGGTGGTGGCTCAATGAGTGCTTCAACCTTCTTCTCGATGGTTTCCCTGGTTTTAGGTAGACCAATATCGAGATCAGCGAAGGTGTAGAGCTGAGAAGCTCTCATTTGTTCGTCTTGTGGAGCTGGTGGCAATGCACCACGAAGAGGTGCTTGACCAGCACCAAATTCTGGAGGAGCAAATGTAGTGTAGCTAATCTTGTGAGCGTAAGCTAGGATGTCCTTAAGCTTGAGTTGAGAAGAAATTGTGGTGGTAGATTCATTATCTTCGTCTTCCTTTGTAGATTCACTGACAGTTTTGCTTCGTTTTGGTTTGCGATAATCGGAGTAGTCGTCAACGAGCATGTCGAGAACACGTTCTGCTTCCTTGAGCTTGTTAGCGAACGCGAGTAGAGATGAATCATTAGATTTGATCTCACGCGCGACTTTTTGCTTCGTGTCTTGTAGATCGAGGATCTCTTGAAGCTCCGTAACGGCTTCAAAGAGCTGAGTCTGGAGGGAATTGAATTGAGAGAGGATCTCCTTCGTGGATGAAGGATTAGGGTTTTCAAGTGGCGGAGACGGTGGTAAAGAATGAGAGGAGAGGAACGAAGGGAGAGAACCACGAAAAGCGGAGAGCCAGAGAGCGCGATTGGGAGAGACATCGAAGACCTTAGACGTCAAAACCGCCATTTGCTGGAGAAGAGCTTGAGCTCTTGGCAAAGGAGGAAGGAGCGATAGCAAAGCGGGAGATGAAATAGTCGCCGAGGTTGATGCTGCGACGGCGACGGTGGATGAAGGGAGTAAATTAGAAGGTTGGTGGATCTGTTGGTGAGATTGTGAAGATGAAGAAGAGGTTGGATGGACATGACGAGGAGGTGTTGGATTTTGTACGGAGGGAGAACCAGGACCTGTTAAACCTAATCTTGCCGGAGATTGTACGATCTGATGCTGCAGCATCTTCGCCGTCGGCGAGTATCTCCTGCAAAAATTGTAACCAAAGATACGGGAAAGATTTATTTTTATGGGATTGTTAAAAAATGACTGGGTTGGGGTAGGCTTAGGCATATGGTTCTTCGGTTTGGTTCGTTCAAGTTTTTTTCTCAGTTCAATGTCTGGGCATTCAGTTATCCGGATCCGATCTGGTCGGTTCTTTCGGGTTTTGAGTATTTCGGGTTTACCAACCTAAGATCCGATTGGGTATTTTTCGTAAGTCCGGGTCGGGTTCGGGTATTAAATTTTGGGTTTGCTTTGGGTTCGGATATCAAATTTCGGGTCGGGTTCGGGTTATCCGAATTTTTTAGCTAAACTTTTAGTCAAAATATTTAAAAAAAAAACAGTTTTAAAAATCACAACTTATTAAATTATTTAATATTTTAGTTTTATAATGTTATATTGATTATAAATTGATTAGTTTTTAGATTTGTAATTATAATTTTAAATATTTGTGTAACTATAAGTATATATATAAATATTTGTGTAAATATATTATATATTTCGGGTATTTTGGGTACCCGTTCGGGTTTCGGGTTTTACCCGATAGGGTTCAGGTATCTATATTTTCATAATGTAAAATCTGTTCGGATATTTTATAGATATTGGTTCGGTTCGGGTTCGGGTATTTCAAATCGGGTTCGGGTTCAGGTTCGGCTTTCGGATATTATGCCCAGGCCTAGTACCAATGAATGTTTTTTAAAATTCAGTTTGGTTATCCTCGATTCTAGTACTAAATGGATATTTGAAATTGGAATTAAAAAAATCGAAATAAATTTGATTCTCAACCGGTTCCAGTTTTAAATGGTTATTTAGATAAAAACACTTAAAATAACCATTTTGTTACAAAAGAGTGTACACAAAACCGAACCAGAATCAAATAAATTTGTTTGGTTCGGTTTCGTTCGGTTTTTTGGTTCTAGTTTTTATGTTCAACTAATCCTAAAAGTAATAAAAATCAATTAATATATTAATTTCTGTTTTACCTTTGGTTCTTGGTTAGAAACCGAACCGAACCAAAAACCAAAGTTATCTAAATTGTGGAACCTATCGGTTAATTTTTTAGAACCAAACCAAAACCGGAACCAAAGTTTTGGTTCGGTTTAATTTGGTTCTTCGATTCCGATTTTTTTGCCGAACCCTAGGTTGGATCGTAGAAATACCATTTTTGGATTGGTGTATTATAAAACTATTTTTTAATTGGAAGTTATATAAATGCTTCTACAAATCATATAGCTTTTATTTTTTCATTTTTCTTTTATTTAATATTATATAAAATTATCAAAATTGTAAATAGTTTTTAGATTAGTGGCAGATCCACTAAACATATATATATTTATATAATTAAAAACTAAATCATGTTGTTTATATTAAGTAGAAATTTGAATACTAAGACCAACCAATTCTAGACTAATATTGATAATAAAAAAACAAATCAAAAAAAAAATTTGATTTCATGTTTTTTTCAATTTTTTTTAAAAGTTTGTAGTTCAAAATCTTTAAATTTAATATATTTAATAATATATGAAATTATAAAAATTAAACATTAAATCTCATAATCATTCTAGAGTTAAAAGAAAATATTTAAAAAAAATTGATCTCATAATTCTTTCTTTAATTGTTAGAGTTTTTTTTCTTTCAAAATTTTTAAATTTAATAATTTAATAATATATTTATATTTCAGAGTTTAAACCCAAAATAAAATATTAAAATCTAATTTCATATAAATAAAAAAATTGTATGATATTCATTTAGAAGTATTTTCGTTACTTCAAGTCAAATAAGTGATATTTCTATAAATTAGCCCAAAAATAATAAATAGTGTTAGTGGCATATGAATAATTGACGGAAGGCCAATCCGAAAGTTTTAACCGGGTTAGCGGTTGACCCGGTCAGATCATGGGCCAATAACTTTTTGGTAACCTTCAGTACCACTCAGAAGGTTTTGGAGTGTTGGTAATTGACATCAAGTACACGGAGAAGACTTGAGACAAAACTAAGAAGTTGATGCTTTGATACCAGATACAATACAACAGTTATGTATCCACTTTTTGGGTTAAGTAGCAATTTGCTAGCTGTTACATGGCTTTTACTTAAATATATAATATAAAAAAATCAGGAAAAGAGGTGAATAAACTACAAGTTACAAAAGGCATGAAACAATATATATATTAAAAAGAAGATATAATTCGTAACCATTTTCTACACACACACGTACATATATTTACCCTTCACCGAACTGCATAGGTTTCTCTTTTTGCGACGCCTCAATTATGTTCTCAGACAACAGTAACAAACATCTGAAACAATCCACCAAATGCAGAGATCAAATAGCGATTCGGTAAGACCAGACGAGCCATAAGAGAAGTATGATCAGAACTATAGTAGCTGAGATGAAATTCTAACAGTAATGAATGCACATAGAATTCATACTATGACGTTCAAGATTATGTGACAGATGGGAACATTAAAGTCTTATGAACACTGCTAGTACCAAAGTTTTTCTACATTCATGTTGGTGGGATGAGATAACAAAACCACACTTACTTGATAGCTGATATGAAGATGCTGTGAGCAAGAAGTCGTCAAGAAGATATATCACTTGTTGAGTTCTTGACAATGGATCCCGCACTATTATCTAAGCGTTTACTTTCTCAGGACCTTCCTCTGCAGCATCATAATGTTCAGACTGTTTCAAGATTAGATTAATCAGCAGTTGATGTTTTTAGAGAAGTACCACAGACTAAGAGTTTCGGCAATTTCTAACGGTTTAGGAAATTTTTATTTCTAACAATTTAGGCATACATAGTCAGCAGATCTGTTAGGTGTAATAGACCTTGTACGAAAAGACAAATTAATAAGCACTTACAACAGGTTCGAAGTCAGGGTTGGACAAGTTCACTGTGAGGTTTCTCATCAACAGCATAACCTGCAAAAGAAACTGTGATTAATGAAAGGTACTGGAAAAAGAATAATCACTGACAGCTACATAGAGGTACCAGGGCACTATAAAACTACGCCATAGTTGTACACCCCCATCTTTGACCAAAATAACCATAGAATCACGGTACCAGACAAACTTGAAACAAAATATCTTAAATTCAGCTGTGTGAGAATGACTATAGAGATCAGTACTTGAATGATTTAGATTAAAGAGTTGGAAGCACCACGAAGCCAGAGTGTGGTTGCAGACGAAGATACAAGGGTTCTCAAAAAAGAAGCACCATTCAAGTAGAAGCCTAAATAATAGATATGTTGTCACGCACATCATTCAACCAATACAGGCAAGCAAGTTTCAACTCACAGTTTCGAAATTTATAGGATCCATTTCCTTAAGCTTTTTCATGCGGCCTTTGCTATCAGGATCAAAGACACTCCCAATGAAATTATAAACCTCAGCAAAATCAGGAAGACCTGCAAAGCAACCATTACAACAGTGTTCACCAGAAATGAAAACTCAAAGATAGTCCCTCAACTGTTCAGAGAATTACCATGCATTGAAGGAGCTTGTTTCACTGGTCTTAAACCCTTTGAATTTGATAGTGTTCTGCTAGAGCTTCCTTCACCAGATGCTGAAAGACTGCTTTCACTTGTTATGTCATTCGATCCAATAACAACTGAAGCAATAACATCATAAACCGCAATTAGCATATGAAGATTCATCAGATGGAGCAACTTAGCTACTAAACAAAATACAAAATTTGAATACAGATGACAATGCATGCCTTCTTCTCCATAAAAAGAACCAAGTTCATCTTGTGGTGGGATAACCCCGCTTATGGCTATGTTTAGCAATGCAGAGGTATCATCATCCCATGGGGTATATCCAGGGAGGTTATTTATTTGAGTAGGAAAGGACATGGAAACGTGAAGAGACATTTGAGCTGCAGATTGAGTTGAACTCAGATTAATAACATATTACTTCAGTTCTCCAGCCAAAGTAATGAAACTCACCATTCTTAGATGCTTTTTGTGGATATGGATGGGCAGCTTTGCGCTTAGGCCTAGGGGGTGGCACATGTGCTAAAGTTCCATTCTTCTGGACCTTTAGAAAGTATTTTTGAGCATGGCTCCTGATCTGCAGTATAATCAAGCAGGCACAGGAAGATTAAGTGATGTAAACGTGACAAGGGTGTAGATAAAACCAAAGAAGCTGATCACAAACCTGAATTACTGTCTTTGAACCAACAAAATCTTCTATTTTTTTCCAGTCACGATCAAACCTATATATAAGGAAATCACCAGCAACAAAGTAAAATTCCTTTACAGAAATAGAGAGAGGGGCCTTAAAACATTCACACACACACACAAAAGCACTGTAAGATTTACAAGTAATAAAGCATTATCCAAAATCCTGCATTTAATACACTGAAGAAAAAGTTCAGAACTGGTAGGAAAATGATTCCAAAAGCTGACTTAAAATATTTTTCTCAGTTCTCATGTTGAACAATTGCTATAAAGACACGACTTCTTCAAAATCCACAATTGCTTTGCAAAAATCTCAGTTAATAACTTCATCTGAACCCTCAATACAAAACTATAGCCAAACTATGATCTGAAAAAAAACTTTAAGTCACTTCGTGAACCTAAAATAACATTTTCTCGGAAGGCCCAACTTACACAGATCGGTTAGTTCAGAACTAACCCTGATATACAGATTCTTTCTTAGATAGTTTATAATATACAGATTACACAAACTAAGAAGAAATGAAGCGAAACTACGCAAAAGTCAGCAAACTACTAATTAGCAGTCGAGAATACACAACTAGTAAATCAAAATCCTAACGAAAGAAGAAAAGCGTTAAGACTTAAGAGAGTAATTTTACAATTGAAGAGCTTCGAGGAACTTATCGTGCTCTCCTTCAGTCCAACTCTCTCTGGACTTAGTGATCGTATAAGCTTTCCTCACCTTCTTCTCCGGAGCTTCTGCAGCTTCCGTAGTCGTCGTTGTCGTTGTATCTATAACGGAAATTGTCGGTTGGACTTCATCAACCACCGGATTCATTGACGACAACGAGGTCATCGGAACTTTTTAGAAGATAACGATCGTAGAGAGAGAGAGAGAGAGAGAGAGATGAGAATATCCAGATGGCGGGCAGAGAGTTGGTGTAATATATGTGGAGACGCTTCACTTCGAATTTGAGGCCATCCGTTTTTCCCCTTTTTCGTTTTTAATATATTTATTAGTTTTGTGCAAAAAAAAAGGTTTTCTAACATTAATTATTTATTACAAAATAACCCTCCAAAAAAAAATACAAGTTAATTATATAAAATATAAAATAATACGTAAAATAATTTTTATACAAATTTCGCATATGATAAATTTCAAATTTTTTGAAATGGATTTAGATATTTTATTACCAAGATTTCAATTTAATATATTATTTATCATAATTCTAAAACTTTGATAATAATGACAAAAGATTATATTGAATATTATTTTCTTTTCGTATTAGAATTAACTTGCTTTTTCAATTGGAAGGTGATATTACAATTTGTAATCATTTAGAAAGTTTTTCTGCCTAAAATCCTATATTTATCAATGTTTTTTCTATATGTTAGCTTCAAAGTTCGAACTAACCATGTGCAGTTTTTTCTGTTTTGTGGCCGAAACCACGTGCAGCTTTGGTTACTATTATTTCAGGCTCACAATTTTTGTTCAATTATTATTTTAGCCTAACAAGTTTTATTATTACAAGCTCATGCTCATCTTGGTGGGTTTAGGCTCATTGTATGTAGGCTACAAAGCCTACAAGGCAAATACTTGATCAAATCAGTCCAAAAACTCGTTGTTTTAGCTAATCTTTGCCTTGATAGAAGAAATCCAAAGTCACGTCCAGAGATGGTGTTAGATATGGTGACTAAGATTCTGGAAGCTTCGTCCTCTGAAAATGGTAGCAAGAAGCCGCAGCTACTTCCTCTGAACAACGAGGTTTTTGATGGTGGTGATGGAGGTTGGTTCGATAAGTTGTGGAACCCGAAGAATTTGAGAGCTTGCTGATTTGGGCTTAGTCGAACAAAAGCTTAGTGTTTTTGAGCTAGGCCCAAGTTTTAACGAACAAACGATCAATTGGGCCTTTGGTCACTAACAAACTTAATAAAGCTTATGATAAAGCCCATCTTTAAGGGTTTGTACGGAAGTTGGCATGAAACTGTTTTAAAAGATTCGTGTAAGATTTTGTTGTACTTTTGAAAAAACAAAAATTAAATTTAAATAAAGATAATTGAAAAAAAGAAATCATTTGTTTTCTTTTGTTAAGACAATAAGTGAAATAATTGATAAGATTGCATTCAACTCATGTGTACTCACAATGGCAAACAAATTGACTTTTGAAGCATTGATTTTGGCTGAAAACAGGGGAAGCCATTAAATTTTGAGCTTTTACCTAAAATTGCCATAGCATCTCAAAGATAAATATATTAAAAGTAGCCTGAAAAACAAATTTCTAGGCAAATAAAATTATAAATGGCTTAAAATTGGTGTTAATAGAAAAAACTTGATTGCTTTGGTGTAAGAGAACAGATAATAAATATCTCAAGTGAGAGTTAATGATATTACAATAAATCATACTCTGTTTTCTTAATAAATCATTAATTGTTTTATTTTTTTCTTAACGAAATATAGTTTATCACAAATTCTAAAATATTTTAACCAATCACAAATTAATCTACAGAATTTAAAGAATCAAAAATATCAAAAATGCAATAAATTTTGCATAGATATCTTAAAACATCAACTAAAAGTATTTTATTTTTAAAACATCAACTAATAAAGAACAGAGAGAATATAATCTATAGTTATAGCATATCAAAACATAATAGTATCCTAAGCATTTGATACATATATTGAATTATCTAATAACTATTTTTAAAAATACCTTTGCTGCAATCAGAAGCATGTGTCGGTTTATTACATCTCTTTGAGATTACGAACTAACGCTAATACTCTTACACAGACACACGTTAATCATGTAATTTCTTTGTTTATTAAAAATTTGATTGGCAAAACTGTTAAAAATTGAAGCTCATAGCAGTTGAAGTGGGAGCAGTAAGCTGAAAGCTGCAAGCTAAGAGTTGTAAATTAAAAACTGCGAGGTGTGAATTAAAAGTGGAAAGCTGAACCCAATGAAATGCAAGTTGTTTTATACATGTTTAGATTTTTTATAAAAATAATGTAATAACTTATTATAAATATATAAAAAGTTAAAATAAAAATAAATTATTATAACAAAAAAATTTTAAAAGATAAAACTATAACAAATGATCTATCTACGATTCTCTATATTTGTTATGCATGTTATTACGAACATCCACCATGTATGCATCACTTGTAGGCACATAATCTCTTCTTCTTTGACTGTTTTCATCATCATTTGAATCTGATAATTCAAATACTTCATTTTCCATTTGTTCGTACTTTTCAAAATCTTCATCAATATTTGCCGATTTCCGTATGTAATTACGTAAAGCCATAGTTTCTATGACAATCTTGCACTGTGTTTCTAGATCATATCGTGCTAGATTTCTTATAATAGCAAACTTTCCTTTCCACACTCCAAATGTTCGCTCAATTACTGAACACAAAGAAGAATGATGCTTATTAAATGTTTCATTCTCATTTGTAGGTGGTCTTTCTCGCCATTGATGTTGATGATATCGAATTCAATGATACGGTGCAAGATATTCTTTTATATTATGGTACCCAAAGTCAACGAAAAAATATTTTCCTTCAGGAGAAGTTGAAAAATATTTATCGTTTTGTGCACAATATGTTAGTATATATCTTTGATTCAAACAATTTAAACATTTATTTATTTTTTCTTAGTGCTCTGTAAAATAAGTCAAATATTCACAGGTTTGGTTTTATTTTAAACTTTAAACTTGGAAAATGAATACAAATCATATGAACGAAAATGAATATTGAGTAATTTAAATTTCATAAGGCCTAGATCATTTGGATCCACTAATTTATGAATTCAAAATAAACAAAAGCATATATAAAATTAAATAAATCATCACGTTGACATAAAAACATTGACTAATTTAAACTTTAAACTTGGACATTGAATACAAATCATATGAACGAAAATGAATATTGACTAATTTAAATTTCATAAAGCCTAGATCATTTGGATCCACTAATTTATGAATTCAAAATAAACAAAAGCATATATAAAATTAAATAAATCATCACGTTGACATAAAAACATAAATATAATGGAAAAATTAAAATTCACAAGAAAATCCAATCAAATATAATAAATTTCAAAAATTATATGGAAAGCTAACGAGATTAATAAGAAAAAAAAAAACTAAAATAAGATTCTAGTCAAATGACATCCGATCAACTAATCATGTCTTTTGTTCAAGATATTAAATCTTCCTTATCAGTTGGTAATGACATGAAAATTTGATGGTCAATTTTTATTTGATACAAGGAAGTCAATCGTACCCCAACAGAATTCACTTTCATGATCCACAATTGTTATCTTGATTAATTCTTGTATACACGTAGTACTGCTGAATGGATTTAAAGATTCAAAAGTTTTGCGAACACCTTTCAGAAAACTTCCTTGCTCTTCAATAATTGTTGTTAGATGATCCCATTTATTTGTACCATCTTGTTTGCTAGACGACCCCATTTTCTCTTTCCACGAGATGGTGATGTTTTTGGTGGTACAACTGGTTCCACTTCTTCATCAAATTCCACCATTTTTGGATGTGAACTAGACATATCTCGAGGCACTTGTTTTGGTACAGCACGCAGTTGCCATCTTTCATTTATTGAAATAGTTACTCGACCATTTAGACGATCCAACAAAAGAATGTCATGTAGAAGATATGTTTTTAATTTAAATATTTTTGGACAACTTTACAATATAAATATAAATTAAAAAATTATTATTTACAACTTCACAATAATATTGTTATAAACTATTAATAAAACTTACAAAAATAATTTAATAATTTATAAACTAAATTTAGTTGAATTATCAAGAACTTATCTTAATTAGTTCATTCCACTATTCTGATGTCATGTAATTTCTCCAGATTTATTAAATCTCATCCCTATAGCATTTTAAATATACGCTTTTAAACATTAAAATGTTTTTTTTTTAAATGGTCTAATCGGTGTTTAAATTTACTCTAGTGCATATCCAAGCCAAACTGCTTCATTAATTCTGCTCGAACACATTTTCTACTAATTTCATGGAGACACGTACCATTCCAATGACTGTTGTCTTTTTATCATTGCATAATTGTAATAATCCACGATTCATATGAGGGGGTCAAATAAATTTTGGCTATACAATAAATTCAGAAAATATTAATATATGTTTAAACACCTTATTATATTTTTATTTTATTATAAATCAAAGTATAATGTTAAAAAACGTTAACAATAATTTTATAACAAAAAGGAATAATGATAAGTTATTTCTTAAAAGTTATCTTTTGCGATGATGATGTTGCAGAATCTTGTGTAGGGTTCGTCATGCTTCTATAATAAAATAATTCATATGGTCATTCCTTTATTTTAATGAAATATCAATTTTTATTCAAACATTGTACATATTAATTTATTTCAGTGGAAGGAAGACCAAAAAATATATTAAAAAGATTTAAAGAGAAATATATCAAAAAAATTATTATTCACGGGTTATAAATCCTACGTGGACGCGTCCTGGAAGAATACTGACTCATATACGGGGATCGGTTGGGTTTGCTTTCCAGATTCGGTGGAGGGAATACGTTCGGGATCCAAACGTCTACATCGATGTCTATCGGCGCTACACGCGGAGGTGGAGGCCACCATTTGGGCCTTGAGAATGCTTGCGGAGTGTAGAATCCAGGAAGTAGAGATCTCGACAGATTGTGAGATAGTCTGGTCCATCATTCAGCGATCAGAGGAGTGGCCGACGTTCATACTAGGGCTGGGCAAAAAAACCGGAACCGAAGAACCGAACCGAACCGGAACCAAATTTTCGGTTCCGGTTCCGGTTCGGTTTCCAAAAATTAACCGAACGGTTCCATAATTCAGGAACCACGGTTCTTGGTTAGGAACCGAACCGAACCGAGAACCGAAGTTAGAACCGAAACTAATCTATTAATTGATTTTTATTACTCCTAAGATTAGTTGAGCATAAAAACTATAATCAAAGAACTGAATGGAACCGAACCAAACAAATTTTTTTGATTTCGGTTCGGTTTTGTGTACATTTTTTGTAACAAAATGGTTATTTTAAATGTTTTTGTCTAAATAACCATTTGGAACCGGAACCGATTGAGAACCGAATTTATTTCGGTTCCTCCTCGGTTCCAATTTCAAGTATCCATTTGGAACCGAAACCGAGGAGAACCGAACCGAAACCGAACCGAATTTTAGAAAGTATCCATTGGTTCCATTATTTTAAGAACCGAAGAACCAAGAACCGAAAAAACCGAACCGAACCGAACCGAATAACCATATGCCCACACCTATTTCATACCACATCAAGAGGAGTTTCAAAGACTCAGGTCCCGGTTTTCCTCCTGCATTTTATTGGTTATTCCCAGACTTCTAAATTATAAGGTGGATGTTCTGGCTAAGTTAGGCAGGATGTCTGATTTGTATTCTTGATGTTTTCTGTTATATACCTATAGTTGACACAAAAAAAAATCATAAAACGTGAAAAGCAAAGTGCAATAAACATTCAATACGATGATGTAAAACTACAACACACAAATATGTATTACGTTTATGTTTTATGATCATGGCTTAAGCAAGATTAGGAAACCAAATTTTATAGTCACGTTTTTTATTTTTACAGAATTATATATAATGTTTTGATGGAACAAAATAAACAAAATTAGATTGAATAAATAAAGAGAGCATAATCACCTATCAATGTTCTAGCTTCACAGAAAATCAAGTAAAAAATGGAACATTGGGATTGATATTTATAGAGAAACTTGAAAAAAAAAAATCAACAGTTCATAAAAAGTATTTATTAATACAAAATAATTTACGTCATAATGAATTATATCACTTGGTTCCAAGATTTTTATATTAGCTTCAATTCTGTTTTAGTCAATACGTTCAATACTCCTAATTTTTAGTGATTTTATAATTAGTTATTCAAAATTAAATTAAAAAATACACACTCAAACTCTCCAAAACCCAACATTACAATGTTAGTGGAGAGTGGAGAGAGAACACACATGTGAACAAGTTTTGTTTACAATTTGTGTATAACGTGATTAGGTGTGTAAAACTCTCCATCACGGCAATAACTCCCCAAACACGTTGCCAATCAAATACTAAGTAGTATTATGTGAGTTTCCTTCACATGATGTGTACCGACATAAATATTTTAAAATTTAAATAATTTAAAAATTAATTATAAAATATTTCTAAACATTAATAAACAATATTAGACAAAAACCATAAAGATAAAATCAAATTAATACATAAAAAATGGATTTTCATAAACAAAATTTCTAAACATAATATAAAATATCATCACTTTTATTAAAAATAAATAATAATTTCTTTCAATAACATTACATTTAACAAATCATATTATACATATAATTATATTATAGAAACCTTTTTCTAGAAATTAAAAAATATTATTGATGTAATATGTTGGCAATTGACATAATAAATTTCCACAATGATTTTTTTTTTCAATAATATGTGAATTGAAATCTTTTAAACCTTTTTTTTATTAATTTAGTTTGTATAAGCATATGAATTTAATTTATAAGCATATACATATATTTTACTATTTTGTATATTATTTTCATAAGAAATTAATACACATAATGTCTAATATAAGTAAAGATGTTACTATTGAGTTTTTATCCATTGGGTACCCAAAACCGAGAAAAAGAATTCAAGTCTTATTTCAATAAGAAAAAATAAGTGAGCTTAAATTGAGTATTATCCATAACAAATAGTTTTTTTTCGGGTATACCCATTGGTTAACGGGTACCCAATGTGCTTTCGGTTTTAAACCCCAAATTGTAACAATTTCTCCACTTCTTCCTTTGTCTCTGTAATCGCGATTCTCCTTCCTCTTCAACAATTCTGTTCTTCAAACTACGACTCTTCTTCGGCGTCCATCTTGTAAAGCTTTAAGTATTCATAATTTTGATAAAGTCAACAAATTTATCAAGCATAAGTAATCAAAAGATGTTCTTTGTAATGTCGGAGACAAGCTATGGAATGGTATTCTGATTTTGTAATCACTTTCCGATGGTTCTTTTCCTAATTTCTCGTTTCGATTTTCGGTTTGCTTTTCCCTTTTCTTACTATATATAGATATTCTGATATTTTTCTGCTTTATGCTTACAGTTTCTTCCAAAATGATTAAGCCACTTTGGCTGGATTTATTTACTCCTCTTTTTGTCGATTTGCTTGTTTTTGTTTTCTATTTATTAAAGTTGTTGCATTTATTATTGATGGTTACCATGGATGTATCATTGATGTTCGAAATCTGGTAAATGCAGATCCATTTTGCTTAAGGCTTTTGCTTGGATTGTTTCTTCAATCAACATACTCAGATTTTGAGATGTTGGGGAGTTGTTTTTATTGTAAAGGGCGAGCTTTTGTAACTTTTCCTTAAAAAGTTTGTTCATACCTTAAAAGTGACTGTCTTTGATAGTGATTGTTCATAAAAGATCTCCAGCTACGTGTGGATCTGATATCGCTGCGAAATGATAAAGGATCTTGAATATAGTATAATGCTTTGATAAGATTGCTTCCCATAGAACCGTGTTACCATTCACGTCTGCAAAAATATATATAATTTTGTGCTTAGAACATATTTGTAAAACATAAAACATAACATAGTTTCCTAGTATGATGTGTTTACTACCTCTTACGTGAATGTTGCATCCATGCTTTAGAAGTACCAAAACTCCAATCTTCATATCCTCTTAAAGCTGCTATATGCTGAGAAAAAAAATAGAAATATGAGGATATAATGACTATAACGAATTAGTGACAAGTAAAAGATTTTTGTCCCTCTGATTACAAAATCTTATTTTGTTATTTTCTTACCAGATTCTTGTTTTGTTATGCTTGGCCTGTTCTTCTTTGTTGCTAGAAATATTTTGTTCTTCTACATTTTTTGTTTATTGGATTGCATTTAACCTTTTGTTTATCCTTACTAGATTTATACCCGCGCTACGCTGCGAGGTTATTTTATCAATAATTTTTGGTTAATGGTGAGTAGAAAATGTTTTACCATTGAAAAAGAGTAGGTAAAAGTAACATTGATCTTTTTACCACTACAATACTCCATTGAACCAATTCCTTATTAGCGACCTTACTTCCGAACTATACGCTTTTTGTTTACTTCTAAAGAGAACAATAAGTGTGCCGATTTACATCTAGTGGTTCATAATAAATACATGTCGTCCAAGTTTACAACACAGTTTGATCATATTTGATCATATCTTCCATGTCTTTGCTTCATTAGCTTCTTCCATATAAACAACAACAAAATATTGGTCATATTTTCAACAGTATCATAACAAATTATGTTTATTAGTTCAAATTAATACCCAACAAATGTCTTCAGGCATGTATTGAAGTTACAATTTCAAAATTTCTTTAAGCATCTTAATAGCTTTCTTGATATGCCAATTTCTACCTCTTAGATATCTCAAAACCACAACATAATAGTTTCTCTAGCAATGGTCCTAATCAACAACTTCCTCAGTTCCTCCATCTAAAAGTCAATTAACAACAAAAATGGAAATCTTTCACAGATCTAATTAGTAATTCAATCTCTAAAACACACAATGATTGGAGATTACCTTTACATGCTATACTCCAATAAGTAAAATATAAATATAATACTTTGTGATAAAAAAATATGATATAAGAGGTAGGTGAGCAAAAATCATTGGTCTTTTCTTTCTCAGCTTTAATATTATCCCGCAACTTCAATTTATATTTTTTCTATCTCTTTTAGCTCTAGCAACACTACCTACCTCCAAGAACCAAGAATCCATAAGCACACTATCACACATGGTAAAAGCTTTAAGTGATTTGTAGAGGAAAAGTCACCTACAAAAACAAATAAATTTAGGCATTCACTTTGCCAACTCCTTTAACATTACCTACATTGCATATCGGATTGAGCAAGTTTTAACTTGTTTTCCATCGGGTAGATATGAGTTTCCATAAACTTCAAATAAAGGACAAGTTTTTTTTCTAAGTAAGAGAATGCAAAACGATTCGAAACTAATACCAATATCCACCAACACTAAATAACGATATCTTTTGTGCTTAATCTAAATTTGTGTCATTGATCATCAAAGAAGTCAAAACTTGCTCCCCTGCAGTCTCTTCACATATATGAAGGCCCATGCACTTTGTAGAAACCTAGGGAACAATAGAGATCATCAGTAAACTTCACGGAAAAGAAATATGGTTTGATTTAATTATATAAAAAGAGATACTAAGATAAGTAATTATCTCACAACCCACATGAACCAATTTTTGAAGAGAAAAGTCATCTTCCGCAGAAACTTCCAAAATTTGGTCGGAGAAGTGTTTATAGGATTAGGAGCTTCCGTAAGAAGGATAAAACCGTCATCTTCTTGTTCCAGATGTCGTCTTCTTGTTTTCAAACATGTGAGAGTGAACATGATGTTGCCTTGTTCCAGATGTCGTCGAACCGTGTACACCTTCTTGAGCCTTCTACAACACATGATCTATGGAACCAAAATATAAGCTCTGATTAATTTTTCATCAAAGAGGAATTTCTTTCGTCATACTTTGCTGAGAATGCTAGGGGTTCTCCTTCATTATTTATCCTTCTAAATATATTAAAATAGGGTTCAACTTTTAGAAGAGAAGAGGGAGAAGAAGAAGATGATGTGGAAACTAATATGAATGATGAATTTTCATTTGTATTTGACATCTGTTCCTTCAAAACCACAATCAAATCGAAAGGAGAGAAGTTAAAAGAGTAAAAAATAGAACCTGCTCAACTTTGTTACACTTAAGGTTGGGGCTTAGATCGACAATTTTCATGGTGACATTGTCACCAGTCTCCATTTTGTGAGAGAACTGGACTTAAAAAAGAAGAGTCATGATTGTTGAAAGCAAAATGTTTGAGATTGAAGAAGTGGAAGCATGTGATGAGTTGGATTGATCAAGCAATTTGATTGGTATTTTTTAGATGAGGTGTCATGCTGAGTTGTCGATACCAGAACAGACAACCCTGCTTTTATATAAATAATTAGGGTTTAGGGGAGAGTAATTGCATTTCCCATAAAATCATTGTGGCTGCAATTGTAACCGTTAAGGACTAGTCTTGATGTTTTATCTCTGATTGGTCATATAACCTTTTGATTGTTTTTAAAATGTGTAATTTTTTAGTGTTTCGTGGGTCAAATCTCAATGTTCTTTCTCTTTTCTAGCCAACTATCTTTCTGAAATGCCTATGGTTGAATCGATGGACTGGAAAATGTTAATACCCCTTGTTTATTTTAGGTTAATACTCCTTGTTCGAAAGTTACACGCTTATACTCATATTTACTTTTATTTTGCTTTGTTATTGTTTTTTGTAGATGGAAGATCATATTGAACAAATCTAAAATACCAAGTTTATTTCGAATGATAGGGAGAAAATATTTTAACTTGATCTTTTAATGTCTAATTTTGCTTGGTCTACATAAAGTGGAGTATTTTGCATTATTCGCTGTTTTTGGTTTGTTTAACCGTCCTCAATCTTTTATCTCGGTCGTTATGGTTCACACGCATAGTATTGGACTACAAGATATTCAATTTATCTTTAATGGGTCTAGCCCATTAGGTTGAACAAGCATTGCAATGAACCATAAGTACCTCAAAACCCTAGTTTCCGTTGCTTCTGTATTCCGCTTCAGTAGATTTAAAGTTTTAGTTACTCATCTGAAATGGCTCTTTATCTCCTTCATGAATCTTCTCCAGGCTATGGACTCTTCAAGATGCGTAGAAACGAACATAACGATATGCCCAATCTGAACTCGACAATATATCTGAACGGCCTCAAGATTGGGCATATCGTTTTGTTCGTTTATACGCATCTTGAAGAGACCATAACTTGGAAAAGATTCATGGAAGAGATAAAGAGCCATTTCAGACGAGTAACTAAAACTCTAAACCTACTGAAGCTGAATACACAAGCAACGGGAACTAGGGTTTTGAGGTACTTATGGTTCATTGCAGTACTTGTTCAACTTAATGGGCTAGACCCATTAAAGATAAATTGAATATCTTGTAGTCCAACACTATGCGCGTGGCTGATGTGTCTGCATTTTAGCATGTTGTAGAGGCATTATTTAGCATGTTTTGCATTCATACTTGCAATATTATCATTGTTTTAGGTCCTTTTAGGCTTAATTTTCATATATAGTATTGGGCATTGCATACATTGCATAAAAGGCGGACTTCAGGTATTTTTGGAGCTTATTATGAAGTATTTTGGACTACAAGAAAACCTATGGGTGAATCGATTAGCCTAAAGTTGAAGTTCAGGATGTGATCTAGAAGATTTGGCATGTCTCCATGACACTCGACCATCACTTGGTCGAGTGGTTTTTTGCACCATAACGTTGACTTTTTCGTTAGAGTGGCTTTTTGTAAAAGGCCTATAAATACCCCCTTTATGTGATTAAGCAAACCTTAGAACGTTTTAGCCTCTTTTCTTTAAGCAAAAAAAACTTTTCTCTTTTTTCCTTTGTAATTTCCTTTTATTTTAATCTTAGATCCTTGCTAATCTTTTGATAATTCGATTTTCTGCTTTCAATCATTGTTGTTCATCTCTGTTTGATCTTTCTGATTATATTAATGGTTTACAATTCTGGGTTTATGTTCTTCATCATGAATATTGAGTAGATTAATTAGGGTTCTTGAGGAGATGGTGAGATTAGGGTAGATTTAGGGAATTCCAGACTTGTTTAGGGTTGAATAGGCTTAGATCTCTTCAGTCTAAGTGTCCTTAATGCTTATTTCTTTCCGATCAATTGAAATCTGATGGTTTGGTGTTTCCCACCCAAAAGGTGTTTGTGATAATGCTTGAATGAACTTAGGTTGAGATAACTTCTCCTAGCTCAAGAGATTGACTGTCTAGGGTGTTATTAGGCTTTGTTAGGTCTGTTTAGTGCCTCTTGAGCCCTCTAATCGTTGGTGAGAATCAAGTCTGGTTAGGGTTTGAGAGAGGTCCCATTGCATGAGAATGAATGTGATTGCTGTGATTCCTTGCCTAGAGGTCATCTAAAAAGGTTGATAAACAAGTCTGGAACCCCTAGGAGTGCCCTGATCGATGATCCTTAACCTCAAGAACCCACTTTCCTTAATTGAATTTTCGACTTTTCCATACTCTGTTTTTTGCCATTGATTCTGTTTCTGCATTGCTCTGTTTTTAGTCGTTCTGTTTTGCGTTATGTTTTTACTCTATTTTCACGTTCTGTTTTATTCTGTTTTTGCATTCTGTTTTCATTAAGCTTGATTAGCATAGAACCATTCACCATAATCATTCTGCCTTAGATTAGGTTGAGTAGATTGCATCCAAATTGAATAGTTGCTAGCCCAATTGGATTGACACCTTACTGTACTACGATTGATTACATAACAGTAGAGTATTTGATACCGTAAAATCCTGTTATCAGCGGCCCATAACGACCGAGATAAAAGATTAAAGGCGGTTAGACGTACCGAAAATAGAGAATAATCGGGAAAAACAATCAAAATTATTATGAAATCTTTTAAAATAAAATTCTCTCACTTTTTAAAAAGCAAATAAATAATGCAAAATACTTTATGTAGACCAAGCAAAATTAGACATTAAAAGATCAAGTTAAAATCAATTTGAAATTCGTATCTTCATTTTCTCCCTATCACCATTATGTAAGTATGTTGCTAATATCTTTGTATAGAAACCTTTTTGGAAATTCGTTTTTAAATATTAGGAATTTCTATGTGTGTAAAGGTATGATATGTAATAACAAAAAAAACAGCAACATAATATTTAAAGCAATAGAAATTTGCATATACAATATAGATTTAAAATACATCATAACTATTTTTCATAAAACATTTCTCTCCAAAAATATATTTTACAGCAACGTTAATTTCATGTTTTAAAATCAAAATATTTTTTTATAAAAGGTTTAAATAATAAAAATAAATGCAAATGACATCTAGCATAATGGCAGGCGGAAACTCCACTTAAGACAGCACATTTGCATAACCCGGGATTGAGTGTTCCTTCCTACACTATGTAGGAATTTGACTATTGAGCCGGCCAGCTGTGACCCAATATAATATGTCGTTGACAAAAAAAAATCTTAATATAGTCTATAATAGTATTTAATCAAAACAAGTTTGTCCTTATCTATTTTTGGGATTTTAAAAATAATTTTAAAACATAAGTGATACTTATTTTTTCTTTAAGAAAATTTAATATAAAATTAAATTAAAAACGAATTTTTTTCCCAACATAACTTATTAGAATATATAAACAATCCATTGTTGAGGTACATAATTAACAAAAGTTTGGTTTCTGAAAAGTCTTCTAATATTACAGGCAAAAAGTCAGTTTTATGGTTTAAGAACGAGAGCCTAAAAACAATTTTTTTAAAAATGTATAATTTTATATGAAAGATAAATTTATAATCAACCAAATTAAAATTAAATGTCATGCTGACATATAAATTTTCTTTTGAAAAATCACTTTTCTAATAATATATAAGAATAACTACGTTTATTTATATGTCATGTTTAGTTTGAATTCCAAAAATCTGCCGCATAGCCGACTAATACATGACAATGCGCTAATCAGTAAATAATCGAGTCGATTAATATATAATATTTCTAATTTAATTAGATATTTAACTTAATTTTCAATAAAATATATCAAATTATAATTAAGCAGGTATCATTGCATTATATTTAGAATATATATATATATTATAATATGAAAAAAATAATTATATTCTTTGATTAAATTCCCCATAATCTCCAACGACAAACCTAGATCAAACAGCTTATTAGTACCAAGCAAAAATTTGAACATATGTATGCATTTTAAAATAATGATTTTACTAGTTATTGAAGGTGGATTTTATCCCACTATCAACTCAATATAAATTTAATTCGGTTCAAAGTTTATTTTGGTCATCGGCTTAAAACTCATTATATATCTTGGCCTAAAGCTCATTTCGATCTTTGGTTAAAAGTTCAACTCGGCCCAATACTCATCTCAGCCCAAAGCTCAACTTGGTCTAAAGGGATCTAAAGCTAAACTTGGATCTAAAGCTCAACTCGTCCAAAATCTCAACTCAGATCTAAAGTTCAACTCGTCAAAAAGCTCAAAGCTCAACTCGGATCTCGGACCAAAATCTACCCGTCAAGACAAATCAAAAAGATAAGAAATATTATATATCTCAAATATGAAATATTTCCAAAAATCTAAGAATTTTTTTTAGAGATAGTGTCAATATTCTAATTAGGAAAATTAAATCTTATATTGTAATATAGGTCTAACATTTTTGAATTATAATTAAATCTACAGTTTTTTTATTTCTGATCCAGTACTTCTTGGTCCTAAATGTTTGAATAGGGCGAACTACTTTGAAATTTCAAAACTTTTTTAATTAAGAATTGCTTTCTCTTAATTGGTGCATCAGAAAATTTGGTAGATTTGTATGAATTTTTTAGAACTACATTATTTTTGTAGTTAGTTAAAGAAATTAAAACAATTTTTTCTATTCATCTATAAATAGAATAAACTATCTCTAAAGAAAAGGAATTCCAATTTTCGATAATACACATGTAATCAAAATTACATTTTAACTTTATTCTTTCGGGGTACATAGATACCCTATTCTTTCGAGGTACATAGATACCCTTCATCTCCAACTAATACTTAATAAACACTGTTTTTTGGTCTGCTTAATGATCATAATCATTGTCTACTCCGTTTACAAATATTCAAAACTAGGGTTCGAATCTATCGTGCTAAATCCTGTTCAAACATATTGTGAAGTATCACAATGACTACATTTGCATAATCTATACCACTACTAACATTAATAAAAAAACACTATAATTACGTATGCGTTTAGCTACCTAACAAAATATAATTTTCTATTATAAATTACCTCAAATTTTTGTCTTTTGGGTTTCTCAAATCTTTCATGACCCATGGCATAATAAGTAAAATATATTGAATTATCATAGGCTGATTCATATAAATTGACAATTTTTCTCTTTTTATATACATTAATTTTTATTTGATCATTCCATTTGTATAATTTAAGAAAACCCATTATATCTCATACTACATAAAATTTTGAATATAGGTTACAAGAAAATTGGAGGTTTTTAAAAAAAATGATTAGATGGACACAAAAAAGTGACGCTAATGGAGATATTAACTCTTCCGGGAACAGTAACGCATAAACCATGTCAAACCAAGACCAATCAATATCCGGAAATGGATTTAAATTCCTCCTAAAATCGTTTCCGATGCGAACAAAATTCATAGAATATATATAAGTAATTTCTCTCCTTTCAATCGAGTTATTTAAATCTTTTCAGAGCTCTAGCGTCCACGAAAAGCTTCATGAATCAAACAATTGAGGAAGCCAATATCTTTTTGTATTAAAGCTCCGATTTTCTAAATTTTTATAAGGACCCCGGAAGTCCACTTTTTCAAATTAGTATAATTGTTCATAAATTTTTGAAAAGAAATGTATATTTATATAAAAAAATTTTAATCTATAATGTAAATTTTCAACTTTTTACACGACACAAAAAATAATTTTTAATTAAGTAGTAGAATGTCGTATCAAATACCTTTTCACCCAAATTCAATTTCAAAAAATTGTATTTATGTTATATTATTAAAATTTTGAAAAAATTAACTATATATTAAATTTTATTGATATAATAGTTTGACAAAATAAACCATTTTCTACAAAATATGACATCTGTTAACCACTTTTTTCAAAATCAACTCTCAAAGAATTTAACTATAATTTCTTCGAAAAGTTTGTGTAAGAAAATAATCCCTTTAAATAAATGAAGAATTAGCAAAGTATCGCCGGAACGTAGAACCTATTTCATTTATTACAACCTAAGTAGCTTTAACCACAAGATACTTCTGTTTTTATGTGTTTCCAGTATCATTAAAATATTAGTAATGACTAGGGGATTGCCCGGACTACGTCCGACTTTTGGTATAGAAATATTTATGTGTAGTTTATTTGTTGGATAACTTATCAAATTTTGTGAATTGCGTTATATTTCTGAAATGAAAGGTATGTGCATCAGAAATGGATAATTTTATTATTATTTGGAATGGTAAAATTAAAGATATGTTGCCCTATATATTTGACAATTTTTATTTGCCTTAAGCCAACTTATTATGCAATCATGATGGTAGATGTTGTTGCATGCTAGATTATTAATGGCATCTCGTCCTTTGAATGTTTGAAGACAAATAGTGCAATTTTTCAGTTATGAGTTATAGTTGTGAAGCAGACTTCAATCAGGATTCTGGTCTGGTTCTATTTATTATTTAAAGATCAAAAGTACATGTGTGAAATTATTTGAAGACCATACTTATAATATTATCTCAAGAACATTTTAAAAATATATCTTTTATGAAGTAGTATTTATTTATAAAATTATGTCACTGAAATATCCAAATTGCATAAGATGTTATTCTCTTCGAATAATTAGATCGATAAGATACAATAACCTCAAATTCTTTTATAGTTTGTTTAAATTAAGAGAAAGGGAACAAATTCTAGATATCAGAATTATTAGTTGGATTAACTAAACGGAAAAATGACATGTATATAAGATATTCAACCTCTCTCTCTCTCT
>JAKUCM010002837.1:0-42292 GCA_023374145.1 Lepidium sativum | reverse complement strand
TGTCGTTGGAAAAAAAGATGTTGCCTATTACTCTATTTAGCAACCTAGAAATTCTAACTGTCATTGGCTGTAGTGATGCAAACACGCACTACATGTTGAGTTGAATCTTCATGTTAGTTTTTTCTTTCTTTGCTTGAGGACAAACAAGAAGGTCAGTCTAGGGAAATTGATATATCTCATTTTATCGGCTTTATGCTCATTAATTTGCATATTTTAAGGGTCTTTGTATGTGTTTTAATGTATTTTTAGGTGGATATAAGCGTAATCTGGATTATATCTGTGGAACATTGATTGGAATGAATCAGAGTAGTTTATGGAGTTTTAGCAAAGTTTTGTTGATCGATCGATCATCTCACCACCATAAGTATACACCCGACCTGTGGATCGACCTTGCATCCCATGATCGACTGATCAAGCTATTCGAAGGATTATACGCCCGACCTGGAGACCGACTAAGTTCAGTTGGAGATCGACCATTCATCATTGATCGATCGATCATCCTCAAAACTGCGAGAAATAACCTAAGTTTTCCGGTTTTGTACTTGTGAGTTTTAAGACGTATAAAAATTCTTTATTTTATTTCGTTAACAAAACAGAAAATACAAAACTTTTTAGAAACAATGGAACCTAAGATTTCCTCCATGCTTTTGAGAAGATTTTCTAAACCCACTTTTATATTATATTTCAATTTCATGTTTCCTTTCATCATGTCTATTGTTTATGCTTTGATTATGTCTAAGTAGTTTCATAGTCAGGTTTAGGGTTTCTAGGGATTTAGGAATTGACAATTGGGGGTTAAATAGGGTTCGATTACTAGAATTTCTCCATCTATAAGTGTATGTAATGCTTAGATAAGCATGATCACCTAGTCTATGATTCAAGGAAGTCATTCGTTATCAGGAATTGCATATAAATTCTATAGTAAACCACATGAAACTTACCAGACAAAATCGAGACCACTTTGTACTTCCCCAAGACTTAGCAATTGTTCCGGTTAAACTCCACAATCCAAATAAGTGACTTGAATGCACCATACCAACTTCCTAATGTAACTAGGTGCACTCTCATCGAGGGAATATCGCTCACATGAAATAAGAGTTTTTCTCTCAATTCTCAAGACTACCTTTAATATGGTTTACTTCTTCTCATTTCATTAAACCAATTTCTCCTTACTTACCTAGAGTATCAATTTTTTTATTGGTTGGTTCTTTAGTAACTCAAAGGATGTAAACAAAGGTACCTTCATTGGAGTCTCTTTTAGTAAGCAACAATACTCGAGTGAAAGGTAACGTTATTGGAGTTATCCTCAGCTTACCAAAATCACTCAAGCACGAGCAGCATCATTGAAAGACTTTTACCTCAGCTTACTACAATTCACAACTTTATTGTGTAGTAACTTAAGAATTAAGCATGAATGCTTGAAATGATGTAGAGAGGAGAAAGCATACTTACAAGGAAAAATTTATCGTTGAACCGAGAAAAGAAATTGATTTGATGTATGCCAACTCCCATGATGAGAAAACTAAGTCATGTTAAGCGTGAAATCAACATGAGATTCTTCGTATACTGAGATGGATTTGGGTGGTACTGAGGAGTTGCTCAGCTTTTGGGTTTTCCAATAGTCAATCGATACATGTTAGATGCAAATCGATAGTACTTAGTTCATGGCAAAGCAATAATCCTTGAAAATCATAGTTCATCATAACGTTCTCGTACTGCCAATGTCTGAATTTCCTGTCAGTAAAATCAAAAAAGAAAGGTAGAACATCAAACTCTTCACTGTACTCTGGTATGATATGCTAAAGTATATGCTCAACAATGGACTAAGGCTGTGTAGGTGTAGGAGAAGTGAGATTAGATCTGTGGGAGCAGTACGGCGAGTCAAACCTTTAGGCTCCTTCTCTGAAATCTCAAGGTTGGTGATGTGAGGCCCAAAAAGCACATTAGACAGACAAGTCAGTGAAGTGATAGTTGGCGCTGGAAGTTTTCACCAACAAGGATCCCATTCACAAGCATAATACCGCAACTTAGTCTTTGTAGTCAAGTAGGTGTTGCTAGTTGAAAACTTGTTATCCATGTAATGGATCTTCTCGATCACATGCGTGTTGTTCAAGCCGATCATTTGATACCTGAAGATCGGAGTGATGACATTACCTATGGTCTCTTCTAGAGGAGTAGTAGGTGATCCTCTGAAAAGACGTTCAATGAGCATGTAAGCAAATACAAATCTCTATCGTCTAGAAGGGAATATTCAGGAGCAGGCGCATCACTGTAAAGATCAGGGACCAGTGGCGCAATCACATGATAAAGTATCCCAAGTTCAAGCTTTATCACCGAACTAGAATACTCTTTACTGGAATTGGTAGAACCGATAAACTTACCCAACATCTGAACCGCATTGTTGTGTGTGGGCTTCCAAGCTCGGCCTTGAAAAACTCTATTGGCTAAAACATGCCACAAGGCATTGTTAGTGTGACCATTGTGAGAAGGCATCCATTTATCAGCTTCCTCCCTAAAACCATATAACTTGCATATGTCCCTGTTAGTCATCGTGTACAGTGCTCCATTATACATGATTGTGAAGATCGCAATATAAAATCGAGCATGTGGATTAATAGCCATATGAACTTCACATGATGCTAACTAATGACAGATTGGCTCTAGATACAACATATAACTCTTGTGCAAAAAGGTTACTAAGCCAAGCCTTACTAGCATCAAACCAACATACCCAGAATCTAAGCTTTTTGAGAGTATTTGGACAGATGAACTTGGTCAGAACCATCTTGTTCCTCAACAACTAATCATAAAAAATCATGTGGAACTTCTGCTATCCAATCTTTCTTATAATGTTCTTATACACAAGATCTAACTTCAACAAAGTAGGATCATATTGATGTCCAACATTGGGCTGAAAATGCGTTCTCTCCGGTCTAGGCCGTTGTGGGAGAGATCAATCATCAGAATTTCCACCAGAAGAGTGTCCGACTTCCAGCGTGGAAGATCTCTGATAACAGGTTTTTGCCTATTAGTCAAATCTATTGCAGTACAATAAGTATCAAACCAAAATGTGGTGCTAGCCAAGGGATATGTTAAACCAATCTAGTTCAAGTGCAACAGAATTCAGGGTGAGGTTGAACAGAGCAAGCAACAATGGCAGAAACAGAGTAAATAGAAAAATAGAGCAAGCAGCTAAAATAGGGTATGAACTACAAAAATCAGAAGATTAAAATAGGGTCATGAGGAAGAAAGGTTAGTGATTTCGGTCCAACTAAGTGTTCCTAAGCTTGTTTAGCAACCTATTAAGAGAGATATACGACAGAGAAATACAGAAACAAGGTAAACAAGTTATTCTCATGAACATGAAATCTCAACCTACAAAGATCTAACCCAAATCTCTTTGGAGATTTCTCAGCAGGTTGACAGTATGAACAAGTTCTCAAATCAACCAACTAACAACCTCAACGACCAATCTCTTGGGGTAGGAACGGGCTGGACTTTCAGGGCGAGTTGGGGTCTTAAACTCTATGCCTCGGGCTGCACTCACCCGTGGTATTGGCGAGTAGGTGTGACGAGCTGACGAGCCAGAGTGACTGAGTCTGAGTACATTCAAGCTTTCCAGTCATCTGTTCGGGTCATTGAGCCTTAAACCCTATCCCTTTGGAATAACCACAATCTAATTGCACTAACGTTTGGTACCTGACTCCTTATTTCTATAGTGTGCGGGTCTCAAAAAGGACTATAAATAAGAGAACTTATCATTCGACTTTCCTGAGCTTAGCTAGACCTTATCCTTAAACTGCGGTGGTTCTCTCTCTAATTTTGATTTCAACTATCTGCACCTATTCAATTTGGCTCAACAACTCAATATTAGTTGTCATACACAAGCGTGAAAGGTGATGGGTTTACACCTCCTCCCAGCTGCTTCACCAACTATATGAGAGATAAAGGGGCAGATTACACAGGCCTGAGAAAGTACAGGTTTACGCACAGTCCCAACTGCTTCACCATACCGAATTATTATGTAGGAAAATAGATTTTTCACAAACGCGAGAAGGTACGAGTTTACGCACAGTCCCGATTGCTTCATCCTACCAAAGAGATGCAAAGGTATACGGGTTTACGCACACCCCTGGTTTGTTTGTGGCTTCCTAACGTTTTAACCATCCAGCCTTAAATTCAGTTTTTTTAGCTAAGAGAGAGATTTTCTACAAACAATAGGCCAACCTAAAAAGAGGGAAGGAACATGTTCAATGTATACATAGGCTCTAGATTAACAAATATGGTACAATTAGAAGGAATCAAAGCACACAAGCGTCAAACGTTCGAAAGGGAAAAACCGCAAGTCTAAGAGTTCGCTATGGTTCCTAGCCATTCAACCTAGCAAGATTGTCTATCTTAAACGAGATGATTCCCAGAATGCAGCTATACTCAATCCTACATGAAATGCATGAACACTCTGTTTTTGGATTTTCTATGCCATATATGTGAAAAAATGAAAAATCTTTTTGGATTTTTGTGATACTTACATGAATGCATGCAAAAGGAAATCTGAACCCCCTCCCCCAAACTTAAATCAAACAGACTCTGTGTGTAGAAGAGTGAAGAGTAAGCTCAGATTGGAACCACAACATATGATAAAGGGAATTGAGCTAAACAGATGTAAACATAAAAGAAAAGGATGTAGTGGATTTTATAGTGGAGATGGAGAGTATGGTGCATAAGAAGTCAAAAAGGTGGGCTATGGAGGCCTTCATCTCCTCCAAAGTGTAGCTGGTTGGATTTGTGGCTGGGGTTCTAGCTGGCTCGTCATGTTCTTCAGCTGTAGGCATGTCAAATTGGCTATGGGAGTGAAAGTGCGTAATTCTTGACCCTCCTCCTCTAGCAAGCCTCTTTTTCGCATAGTGGTTACGTTCGCTGAAGAGTGGCGAGCAGGCACTGTCTTAGCAGGCTGGCGAGTATCCTTTGTTGAGACTAAACGCCTCCTTAGTGCTTTTTGCGCTTGCCCCTGGGGTAACTCGCCACTGAACCGTTCCTTGAGTTGATTTCTTTCCTTCCTCAACTCCTCTCTTTCCCTTGCCCATTCTACCTTCTCCATTGAGAGCCCCTTTAGTTTCCTCACAAGCCATTTTCCTAGCTGCTGCAGCTTACGTATGTGTTTGTGGGCTTCTCTCGGTTGTGTACCGATCCTATGCTGAGGGAATTCCTCAAAGTAGCATGTTTCAGGTTCAGGTTTCTTAGCTTCAACCTTGTCTTGGGAGTCCTCCTTCGAAGTATGTATGGCTTGGCTAAAGAGATGTAGTGGATGCACGAATTCGACATTTTGGGTGGACACTAAGGAGCTTAACTCCTTACATGGCAACACGATCCTTGCATCTTCTTGTTCTGGGTGGAAAAAGTTGTAGACCAGCCATCCATTTTGGTTTTTCCACGCCAAAAATTCTGAAGCTCTGAGGGACGACACGTTCATCAACCTGGGTTCAACGACTACAGCCTCGTCTAACTGTATTCCATAGGCAATGAGGATGGGGGTTATGATCCCACCCACACATATGGGCTTTGGCCTGGATCTGTTTGGCTGAAGTGATACCCTAGATCTGTAGACGGTGAAATGCTTAGCCAACATGTAAGTGATACAACGAGTTTTAACCCTATATCCTACTGCAAGTGCACAACAAACGTAATGATATTTAGCGGTCGAATTCCTCAGAGAACCATATCACACTTTCGACTTCTATCGAATCTCAAGCTATATCAATTAAAATCAGATAAGTAAATACTGACAACTTAAACCTGAATGTGATCAAATAACTAAAGCAATCGAATATCGGGTATTCATTCAAGAGTTATAACTCTTGTTAGGGAAACTATTCAGGAACTTATCTAATCATATTCTCAGCTTGAACATAAATAAAGATAAACCAACTCTCGGTTAATCTACCCCTCTACTAATAATCTAAAAGTCCTAACTCTCGTTGGTAGTGAAGAAATTGCTATTCTAATCTAGTTCTAGTTCTTAACAAACTTCTGGAAAGTTAACAACCTAAAATCATCGACTAGGTAATCAAGCTAATTAATGCATTAAACTCAAGTATTAGAAGGTGAATCATCTATTCATCAATCCTATTTGTTCCCTAACAGTGAATTCTAAAACCCTAGAATCCCTAAATCTGATCTAAGATCTACTCAGACATAGAACAATGAACCAAGCAAATCATGATGAACTGAAACTGGAATTGCATTAATAAAGAGAAATAAGATTCATAAATTCTTCTCAAGTGTGAAGAGATCTTCTTCCTAGCTTAAAAACTCTCAAACTTCTGTAAAAATCGTTCTCCAACAACTCAAAAGACGCCTCCAAAAATAAAATAGGAAAAGAGTATTTATAGGTCCCAAAACAAGAGCTGAAAAATCGTGAAATTAAGTTTCTTCGAAGGGCATTGATCGATCGATCCTTATGTTGATCTATCGATCTTTGGATATTAAGTCGATCTCTCAGAAGCCAAGTCGTTCTTCAGATCGTGCGCACATTCCTTGTTAAAGCACTGATCGATCGACCCTTGTGTTGATCGATCGATCCTTCCTCTCGTGGAGAATACCAGAAAATACTTCAAACTTCTCCAAAGTCCACCTTCAAGCATGATTCCAACTCTGAACGTTTTTGACCTTAAATCTCAAAAAAAAACACAGACGAATTCTCCAAATATAATTGTAATAATAACCTCAAAACTGACAAAATATGAGGAACATCAACTTTCCAGATCATGCACATCAAGTCCAATCACAAGAATATTACTCATCAAAATCGAGACTACCTTGTACTTCTCCCAGAGTTAGCAAACATAAAAATCTCGTGTTACAATTCAAAACAAACAATCAGATTCCCCATACTGACTTCCTAATAAATCTAAGTGTAGTCTCATTCGAGGGAATATCTATCAAAAGGCGAAAATTTCCTACTTCTACTCTCTAGACTACCTTCAATCTGATTCCATCTCTTTTTTTTCTTCATAAAACAAATTCTTCCCAGTAAGGGTCTTCATTGGGGTTTCCTTCAGTAAGCTAATTAGTAAAGCGAAAAAGATTACGTCATTGAATGTATCCTCAGAAACGTCCAATTCACTTAAAAAACTTGCAGTGTCATTGGAAAATTTTTACCCTAGACTAACTTCATGCAAAAACTTAGATCGAGTACCATCATAATTTTTGGCTTAAAATGCCTGAAAATGATGAAGAGAGAAACAAAACCAAACTTACAAGGAACATCTTTCATTGAGTAAAGAGAAGGAACATACCTGCTGTATTACCACCCCTTGACGAGAGGATTAAATTAGATTAGGTGTGAAATCAGCATGAAATCCCAAAAGTTGAGATGAATGTGCTCTGAAACTGAGTGTTGCTTTGTCTCTAAGTTTTCCAATAGTTTGATCGATTCCTGACAAATGCAAATCAAGCAATACTAAGTCCAGGATAATGCTGAGAAAATCAAAAATCAAGTAGTCTAATGTCAGTCTCAAAAGCTCAAAATAGAGAAATAAATGAAAGAAATAGTCTGAAAAAATCGAGAATGGAAAAGAAACAAAATAGAAAAATAAGTGTTCTCCCCCAGACTTACTTTACACCGTCCCGATATAAAAATAAATAAAAAAGAAGACATAAAAACGCATAAGAAATAGTCTAAAATAAAATGAAAAGAAACTGAAACAAATGTACAACTATGAGAAGTACCTACTAGAAAGAACCAATGATTTTGGTCAAATTTCAAACTCCCACAAATTTAAAAAATTTGATCCATAGATCCAAAACCCATCAAAAGAACCTCAAAAGATAAGGAATGAAGTAAAGCAAAAATGGTGATTTGTGTTTCAATAGTGTTTTGATGCATAAAGTTAGAGAGAAAAAAGGTAAGTGATGCAATAATTAAGGGATAAAATCGCAATTCTAGAAACTAGGTTAATGAGTCATCTCTGCCAAAATCTACCACACTAACGTCGCTAACTCCACCTAACTCTACTACACTATCAAATAAAACTCTATCAAACTATATCATACAATGTACAAGCTCGACCAAACTTTACCATATAACTCTACTAAGCTCTACTACACTAACGTCGCTGACATCACCAAACTCTACCAAACTTTAGAAACCTCAAATGCTTTATCCCCATCAAAATGACTTTTTAATTACAAAAATTTAGTATGGTTTTTATTTGAGAGTGCTTTGTTAAGGTGAATTATGATTTGGTTGACTTTCGTAGAGTTTGTGGGGCTTGGTTGAGCTTATGCTAACGTGGCAGCAGATCTACGCGACTGACGCGCGCTGACGTGACACAATTTATTAATGACATTTTCATTATTATGATTTTGTTTACACATCTCAAAAAGACAAAATATAATTTTTTTAAAATAAAAGTATTTGAGTCATTATATATAATTCTTGAATATTTAAATAATTATCTTATAATTTTATAGTAATTGAGTAAATCACCCATTTAATTATATCAAAGTTTAACTTGTTTATGATATGAAATTTTTAACTATGCCACTATTATCAAAACACTGATTTGATTATTATTTTTTGTATTATGTGCTTTTTTTTTGAATAAATGTTAATATTTTGAAAGGTGAGAATACACTTTTTGTATGTGTATGTGCAAATTAATGATATTAATTTAATATTTTATTATCATCAAAAAGAGTAATGATATAGTGTGTATATAATACATAAATAAATATAATAGTTTTATAATAAGCTTATAGAAAAGTTTAGTAAGTAGGTTTGTAATTGACTTAGGAAAACTAACTAACATAACATCTAGAATTGCAGTGAGTTTGAGTAAACATTTTTGCATTTTCAATAATAGTATATGTGAAATAATTTATTTTTATCGCTTTTAAACTCATTAATTCGCATATTTTAAAAGTTTTTTTCTACGTTTTAGAGTCGTTTAAGGTGGGAAACATGCTTATTCTGGATTATTCCCATGAAGCATGGATTGGAATGAATCAGAGTAATTTCTAGAGTTTTAGCAAAATTTTGTTGATCGATAGGTCAACACCTTGATCAATTGATCAAACTCCTCAGCGAGAGCTGCGCTGGACGTGAAGATCGACCAACCAAGGGAAATTGATCGATCATCTTACCACCAGAAGTATACTCCCAACCTGTGGATCGAGCTTGCATCCCATGATCGACCGATCAATCTGTTCGAAGGATCATACGCCTGACCTAGAGGCGACCAAGTTCATTTGGAGATCGACCATTCATCATTGATCGATTGGAGATCGACCTCAAAACTGCAAGAAATAATCTAAGTTTTCCTGTTTTGTACCTACAAGTTATAGGACCTATAAATAACCTTTATTTTATTTCGTTTACATAACAGAGAATACAGAACTTTTTAAAGACTACGGAACCTACGATTTCCTCCATGCTTTTGAGAAGATTTTCTAAACCCACATTTCAATTTCATGTTTCCTTTCATCATGTCTAATTTTTATGATTTGATTATGTCTAACTGGTTTCATAGTCAAGTTTAGGGTTTCTAGGGATTTAGAAATCAAAAATTGGGGGTTAAATAAGGTTTGATTACTAGAATTTCTCCATCTATAACTGTGTATAATACTTAGATTAGCCTGATCACCTAGTCTGTGAAGTAGTGTAGATGAGCAACTAGTCTTAACCAACGACAGTTGACTGTTAAAGGTAACTGCGGACCAATTGAACATATTATGTAGTGCGTGTTTGCATCATTAGAGCCAATGACAGTTAGAATTTCTTGTTTTCTAGTTAGAGTAATAAGCACCAATGATAGTTAGAATTTTGGCGTTGCTGCCATAGAATCAATTGGTTGCCTTTTGATAAAGATTGGATTTCTAGTCTATACTATTTTATTAACGTTTTTCTTTTGTGTTTTCTTTTAGTTCTTCTTTAAGGTTTATGGTCAAGAGAAGTTAAGGATCTGGATATTGATTGAACTTTGATAACAAAGCGCTTGCTAGAATTGAGCGAGAAAACAAAATAGCAAGAGAAATGAATAAAGGAAATCAACAACTTCTAGTTGATCTTGAGTAATATTCAAGGGAATCAAAATTGGCAGCAAACATTTAAGCAGCTGCGGAGGGATTCAACTCAGCCCAGGAGGTAGCATGAACAACCTCATGGTCGAGGTATTGGTGATATGGATACTCCTCATAAGTACTACCAGAATAGATCTTCTATTAACCCTCCACCAGTTAAGAAGCAAGATTATAAGATCAAGCCTTAGCTGATTGGATTTTGGTGGAACAATATGTCTTCAATGGTCTTCCGGGTGAGATTTCGAGGGATCACATTGAGAACTTCAACACATGTGTACCACAACGAGTTCAAACGGATTCCTTGAGGACTACATTAAGTGTAAGATTTTCCACCATTCACTTTCTCATAAAGCTTATAGATGGTTGAGGTCTTTACCACCAGGTTCACTTACCACGTGGAAAGAGGTTTGAGTTTCCTTTTTGGATCAACGCTACACCAAGGCAAAGATTTCAACATTGAGAAACAAGATTACTACATTTTAGCAATGTCCTGGTGAGTCTTTCAATGAAGCTTGGGAACGGTTTAAAGAGTACCAACGAGACAGTCTTAATCATGGGTATTCCGATGAGAAACTGTTGAACATCTTCTATAGTGAAATCGAGTGGGACTACAAGAATTCTCTCAATGCAGCTAGTAATGAAGATTTCATGACTAACACAAGGGGTCAAGCTTTCGCCCTTATCGATAACTTGACTCCAAGTTTTGGTAGACATTATCCACAATATGCCCAAGGGAGAAAAGTCAACAACATTGAGACTCAGTTGATTGACGAGCTTGTTGAGAACTTTGACATGCTTATCAAAGCAATTCAAGGGAGTTAAAGGAGTGTGCATCAACTAGATGACGACAAAAAGGTAGTTTAGGTTCAGGATGACTCATAGATGTCAGAAGAGCACAAGGAAGTTGACTATGTGAACTGACAAAGCCCAGGATTGAGGTAATGTAGGTTCGGTAATGCCTTAGGGATCGTATTTCCAAGGAAAACCGTTTGTACAAAATTCTGGTCAGAGATGGAACAATCAAAAACCTTACCATCTATACCAACGACAAGCACCACAACATCAACAAGCTCCATCAAGCTCTTTAAGAACATTAAATGACAAGATCAAATCTTTGTTCCAACAGCTTGCAACGAAGCAACAGAAAACCACAACAAAACTTGATACCAAAGTCGACAGTACGTACAATGATCTTAACAACAAGTTTTGAATCAGTTCAGTACATTTGAATAAAATTGGATACCTAGGTAGCTCAAACGGTTGAAGCAATGAGAAGACCTCAGGGAGCTCTTCATCGTAAAGTTGAGATGAATCCCAAAGAATCTTGCAATTAGGTAAAATCTATAATTGAAGAGTGCAATGTGAAAAAGGAGGATATAAAGGCTGGGAAGTACATACCACCAATTCAATTCCCAAAAGAGCTTACTAAGCTAGAAACGAAGGAGAATTCACGATTCCTTGTATTTTAGGGAAACTGATTTTCACTGATGCACTTTGTGATTCTGGAGCAACTGTGAATGTCATCTCATTGGAAACAATGAAGAAGTTGGGAATTGATTTGATGCAGAAACATAACTCCTCCGTCTCTTTTGGAGACGCCACCTTGAAGTGTCCACGAGGAAGGTTAGTCGATTTCACTATTCTAGTTGGAAACGGCAAAGTTACAACAAATTTTACTCTGGTATAGATGGTGAGAGGTGGAATAGTTCCTATATTTCTGGGAAGATCCTTTCCAAACAACGTAGGAACTAAGATTGATTTCTGTAACAAGAGAGTTATGCTGAAAAATGTGGACAAAGAAGTCTCTTATCCCATTAGAACTTCTACTAGTAATCTTTGTGGCATGATTACGAATTCGAAGGTGAAAATACCAGTTTTAGAATCTAAAGTTTTAGTTTCTACATGTTTGGCATATGATGAACTCGAGTATGAATCAAAAGAAGAGTACAATGTTCATCGTGAATTTGCAGAAGACTCTATGATCATGATGACATTTGTATCATTAACAACAAATATGCTGAAAATTTTAAGTTTTTGCTTCAAAACTTTTGTCTTAAAGTTTTTGCAGGTAAGTTTGGACTAGAAACTTCAGGACCTTTTACTATGAAGGAGATTCACCCTGATGGAATTGTAGTGTTGCTAGATGGTGCATGAGCTGAATTCCACCTAAAGGATGAACAATTCAGAAATTTCATCATCGATAAAAAACCGAAAATGGAGTGAACATTCCTCCCAAGAATTAATGCGCCATCTAAGTCGCATGAGAGTCGAGCTAATGACTCTAAACAATGGCTTAGTGGGAGGACAACCCAATATTAATTACTTTTTGTTTTCATCATTTTTCTATTTCAATTTAATTTTTCGTTTGGTTTGTTTTGTGTTTTAGGAGAGAAAGTGATCAGAGCACTCTGATCTATCGAGCTTTCAAAAAGCCATACGCCCAATCTCACAATCGAGCACCCCTTCAGTGATCAATCGATCATCAAAGAACAGAGGCTATACACACGATTAAACGATAGACCTTCATAGGAGTGACCGATCATATTCAAAAAGAGATGCACGAGAAGATACCCGTGGATCGGTCGATTTACCTCATGATTGATCGATCAAGAGCCAAGTAAGTTTTCTGATTTTGAAAGCTGGTTCAATTCACTTAGATTGAACCAAGAAACAATTTTTATATACTAACATAACCCTTTTTGGATCAAAAGTCGCGAAATAATAATAACTTCTTCTCATTAGATGATTTTTAGGTGAAAATTTTCAAATTATCAATTACTAATCTCTCTTGTGTTTCTAATCAGATTTAAGTGATTCTTGAGCATAAGCCATACATATTTTCATCCTCTTCCTGATTATCCCATTCTAGTTTTTGATATACCAATAGAATGGTTCGAGTTGGCAAGCGTAAACCAACAAAGAACATTAGAAGATTGACATGTTCGTATTTTGACCATTTTAGCAAAAAAAATTAGGTAGACTTGCATCCTCATTCAGAGAATTTTATGCATTTTATGACCCGAACAGATGCCTGGAAAGCTCGAATGTACTCAGACTAGGTCACTCAGGCTCATCAGCTCGTCACACATACTCGCAAATACCATGGGCGAGTGCAGCCCGAGGCATGAAGTTCGAGACCCCAACTCGCCGGTCCAGCTGTCCTGCAGGCCAGCGAGTGCGCCCTGAAAGTCAAGCCTGTTCCCGACTCGCCGTCCGGCTCGCCAGCAGGCCAGCGAGTGAGCCCTAAAGCCCAGCTCGGTTGCCGAATCCACCTTGCCTGCTTAAACGACAGCGCATCACTGAAGCATCACCCAAATTTCCTTATTTTTAACCCATCCTTGTCAGATGCTGAATCGGCTTATGGCTTTTTATGTTTCGAGGTTCTATAAATATCCCTTATGCGAAAGACGCAAAACGAACTTCTACAACTTTTACACAACTTTTACCCTAGCAATATACAATCTTTTAATTCAGTAACGTGTTTTCTCTCTTTTTCTCCTTGCCTCCGTTTTTCACTACTATCTTAGATCCAGTTTGTTATGCTGAGAATCTGAAGGAGTTAAGCCTATTTTCTTATTCACTTTTCCAAGCTCTTTCTATCTATGTCTCTTACTGCAATTTATGAGTTTATGTTCGTTGCCATGAGTGAGTAGATCCCTAAGGGTCTCATGAGGAAAATGGTAAATCTATGTTCAATTCTGGGTTTTAGCTTGTTTAGGCGTTTGATGTATAGATATAGGTATCTATTTGATCTTAGTGTTGGTTTCATCCTGATCTCATGAGACTTGATCCGCTTGAACCCCATATCTGAGAAGTTTTAGGGTTCTAAGCCTAGGTGCAGTTAGGGCTAACATTCCTACCCCAAGAGATTGGTCGTTTAGGTTGTTAGTTGGTTGATTTGAGAACTTGTTCATACTGCCAACCTGCTGAGAAATCTCCAAAGAGATTTGGGTTAGATCTTTGTAGGTTAAGATTTCATGTTCATGAGAATGACTTGTTTACCTTGTTTCTGTGTTTCTCTGCCGTATATCTCGCTTAATAGGTTGCTAAACAAGCTTAGGAACCCTTAGTTGGACCGAAGTCACTAACCTTTCTTCCTCATGACCCTGTTTTAATCTTTTGATTTTCATAGTTCATACCCTATTTTAGCTGCTTGCTCTATTTTTCTATTTACTCTGTTTTTGCCATTGTTGCTTGCTCTGTTCAACCTCACCCTGAATTCTGTTGCACTTGAACTATATTGGTTTAGCATATCCCTTGTGCTAGCACCACACTTTGGTTAGATTTGACTAACATGCAAAAACCTGTTATCAGAGATCTTCCATGCAGGAAGTCGGACACTCTTCTAGTGGAAATTCTGATGATTGATCTCTCCCACAACGGCCTAGACCGGAGAGAACGCATTTTCAGCCCAATGTTGGACATCAATATGATCCTACTTTGTTGAAGTTAGATCTTGTGTATAAGAACATTACAAGAAAGATTGGATAGCAGAAGTTCCACATGATTTTCTATGATTAGTTGTTGAGGAACAAGATGGTTCTGACCAAGTTCATATGTCCCAATACTCTCGAAAAGCTTTAGATTATGGATATGTTGGTTTGATGCTAGTATGGCTTGGCTTTGTAACCTTTTTGCACAAGAGTTATCTGTTGTATATAGAGCCAATATGTCATTAGTTAGCATCATGTGAAGTTCATATGGTTGTTAAACCACATTCATGTATAATGGAGCACTATACACGATGACTATTAGGGACATATGCAAGTTATATGGTTTTAGGGAGGAAGTTAATAGACGGATGCCTTCTCAGGATGGTCACACTAACAATGCTTTGTGGCATGTTTTAGCCGATGGAGGTTTTCAGGGCCGAGCTTCGAAGCCCACACACAACAAGAACCATGCAGTTCAGATGTTGGCTAAGTTTATCGGTTCTACCAATTCCAGTAAAGAGGATTCTATTTCGGTGATGAAGCTTGAACTTGGGATACTTTATCATGTGTTTGTGCCACTGGTCCCTGATCATTACAGTTATGCGCCTGCTCCTGCATATTCCCTTCTAGACGATAGGGATTTTCATTTGCTTACATGCTCATTGAACGTCTTTTCAGAGGATCACGTACTACTCCTCTAGAAGAGACCATAGGTAATGTCATCACTCCGATCTTCAGGTATCAAATGATCGACTTCAGCAACACGCATGTGATCGAGAAGATCCATTACATGGATGACAAGTTTTCAACTAGCTACACCTACTTGACTGCAAAGACTAAGTGGCGGTATTATGCTCGTGATTGGGATCCTTGTTGGTGAAAACTTCCAGCGCCAACTATCACTTCACTGACTTGTCTGTCTAATGTGCTTTTTGGGCCTCACATCACCAACCCTGAGATTTCGGAGAAGGAGCCTAAAGGTTTGACTCGCCGTACTACTCTCACATATCTAATTTCACTTCTCCTACACCTACACAGTCTTAGTCCATTGTTGAGCATATACTTTAGCATATCATACCAGGGTACAGTGAAGAGTTTGATGTTTTACCTTTCTTTTTTTATTTTACTGATAGGAAATTCAGACGTTGGTAGTACGAGAACAAAAAGAAAAAGAACTTAATGATGAACTATGATTTTTGAGGATTATTTCTTTGCCATGAACTAAGTACTATCGATTTGCATCTGCCATGTATCGATTGACTATTGGAAAACCCAGAAGCTGAGCAACTCCTCAGTACCACCCACATCCATTAGGCGCTGCAACATTCCCCAACATAGCAGAAGAAGAGCTAGATGAAGTTTTGCACATGCTTAGTGGAAATACCCCTTTCACTCCGTCATGAAGCAAGGAAAACTGGATTCGCAACCCCGCAATCAACTGTGCTAGGAGGATCATCGCGAACCTGATGTTTGCAAGACCATCCCTAAGCCCTATAAATTCGTTTGAGATGCAGTTTTTGGATACAGCCTTAACAGAAATAGTTAGAGTAACTTCAAGCGGAAGGCAACTGATGGGGGATGATGCTAATGTTGGCTTAGCTTACTAACGTTCCTCATATTTTGTCAGTTTTGACCTCATTATTACAGTTATATTTGGAGAATTTGTTTGTGTTTTATTGAGATTTCAGGTCAAAAACGTTCAGAGTTGGAATCATGCTTGAAGGTTGATTTTGGAGAAGTTTGAAGCATTTTCTGGTATTCTCCACGAGAGGAAGGATCGATCGATCAACACAAGGGTCGATCGATCAGTTCTTTAACAAGGAATGTGCGCACGATCTGAAGAACAACTTGGCTTCTGAGAGATCGACTCAATATCCAAAGATTGATATATCAACACAAGGATCGATCGATGTATGCCCTTCAAAGAAACCTAATTTCACGATTTTTCAGCTCTTGTTTTGGGACCTATAAATACTCTTTTCCTATTTTACTTTTGGAGGCGTCTTTTGAGTTGTTGAAGAACAATTTTTACAGAAGTTTGAGAGTTTGTAAGCTAGGAAGAAGATCTCTTCACACTTGAGAAGAATTTCTGAATCTTATTTCTCTTTATTAATTCAATTCCAGTTTCAGTTCATTATGACTTGCTTGGTTCATTGTTCTATGTCTGAGTAGATCTTAGATCGAATTTAGAATTCACTTTTAGGAAACAAATAGGATTGATGAATAGATGATTCTACTTCTAATACTTGAATTTAATGCATATATTAGCTTGATCACCTAGTCGATGATTTTAGGTTGTTAACTTTCCAGAAGTTTGTTAAGAACTAGAACTAGATTATAAGAGCAATTCCTTCACTACCAACGAGAGTTGATGCTAGGTTGGGTTGTGGGTAATTGAACCTAAGCGATAAAGCCTACTTGTAATATGAAACCAACGAGAGTTAGGACTTTTAGATTATTAGTAGAGGGGTAGATTCAACGAGAGTTGGTTTATCATTATTTATGTTCAAGCCGAGAATATGATCAGATTAGTTCCTTAATAGTTTCCCTGACAAGAGGTTTAACTCCTGATTGTATACCCCATATCTGATTGCTTTAGTTATTTGATTACATTCATGTTTAAGTTGTCAGTATTTACTTCTCTGATTTTGATTGATATAGCTTGCGATTCGATAGAAGTCGAAAGTGTGATCTGGTTCTCTGAGGAATTTGACCCCTAAATACTATTACGTTTGATGTGCACTTGCAGTAGGATATAGGGTTAAAACTCGTTGTATCAAGTTTTTTTGGCGCTGTTGCCGGGGAGCCATTAGTTGCCTTTCGATTTTCTGTTTACAGTTTCAAGTCTATATCGTTACTTACGTTTTTCCTTTTGTTTGTTTTTGTTCCTTTTCAGGTGTATGACCAGAAGTCAAGGTTCAGAAAATCTATTCAAATTGGATAATCAAGAGCTTGTGAGGGTTGAAAGAGAAAACCGAAGAGCTAGGAATATGAATTCTCCAGAGAATCAAGCACAGAATCCGCATGATATGGCCACAATGGTACAACAATTGCAGAGATAGTTGGCTGAGATTAGGAGAGCACGAGAGCCTTCTCAATGAAGAGTGATAGGTGACATGGACACTCCACACACCCACTATCAAAATCGCTCAGCTATTCGGCCTCCTGCGATTGAGATGAATAATTATGAGATCAAACCTGAGCTTATTGGGGTGGTTAAGGAGTATGTCTTCAATGGACTTTGATATGATCATGGAAAACAGAAAGGAAGCTAAGGAGAACTTGGAGCTAAGCAATGAAGATCACGAGAAAACTTTGGAGATTCCAGTGGGTCCAATTACAAGATCACGGGCTAAACAAATCAAGGGGAGCATATGTGTATTTATTCAAGGCCTTTTGGACAAAGAACAACATAAGGAATCCATTGGACTTTATACTTGCCAAGTCCAAACCACTTTGAGCCTTCTACAAGTCTAAGAGAAGTCCTAAATCAAGTCTTAAATTTCAGCCCCAGGAATAGTGACGAATTTGGAAGACTAAAAGATATTTTGGAGACCAAAAGTTCAAGAGTCCTTCTCATTCAAGTCATAGTAAATTGTGACATTTACTTGTCATTTACTTAGTAGTCTTTACTCTTTATATTTAAGACATTCAATAAGTTTAGAGGAATCTAGAGAGTCCTTTCTCTTCTTTATAAACTCATGTAGTTCTCATTTTGTGAGGATCCAACTTTTTATCAATAAATTTGAGAGTGATTATCTTTTTGTTCTTTGTGAACTTTTCGATCTTTCTTAGTGTGTCATATCTACGAGATCAAACTGGTTCATCAAGTGATTTCCATCACACTTGTGTGGCCATTCCTAGCCATTGGCGTGAAGGGGCGAGTCTAAATAGCAACAATCTTTGGTTTAATATACTAAAGGTGGGGGCTACTCGAGTAAACATTTCGTGGTTCCACCTTCTTGCTTAATTGAAGGCGAGTTGAAACAACAACAATTTTAGGTTTGATATACCTAAGGTGGGGGTTACTCAAATTCTTTGAAGAACAAGGACTATCCTTACAACTTGGAGTGACGATTCCTTCGGGATTCCGCGTCAGACTTCTAGGGGAGAATCCTATGGATCACATAGAGAATTTCAAAGACATATGTGGCACCACAAGCTCTAATTGTGTACTTGGTTATTATGTGAACTGTAAGCTTTTCCATCATTCACTCTCAGACAGAGCTTCTAGTTGGTTGCGTTCATTACCTCCAGGATCACTCACCACATAGGCTCAGGTTCGAGCAGCGTTTCTTGATCAGTTCTACACTAAGTCCAAGACTGCAGCTCTCAGGAGCAAAATTTCATCGTTTCAGCAACGATCTGAGGAATCTCTGAATGAAGCATGAGAATGTTTGAAGGAGTATCAGTGAGATTGTCCACACCATGGGTACTCAGATGAGCGGTTTCTCAACACTTTCGATAGTGGAATCGAGTGGGAGTACAAGAATTCTTTGAATGCTGCCAGCAATGGAGACTTTCTGACTAACACTAGGGATGAAGCTTTCACTCTGATTGATAACTTGGCTGCAAGTTCTGGTAGTCATTGTCCATAATACGATCGAACTAGGAAGGTGAACAGTGTGGAGATCAGATGATTGATGACATTGCTGAAAACTTAGATATTCTGATCCGAGCAAATCAGGGTAATCACAGGAGCGTGAATAGAGTTGAGGACAGCATAGAAGTGGCTCAGGTTCAAGTTGATTTGGTTGGTTCTGAAGACCAAAGGGAGGTCGATTATGTTAACTGGCAGAACAGGGAGCAAAACCCAAACTACCTTTCCTACTGGAGCACTAACGTCGAGAACCCTCAGTATGTTACTTTTCCAGCACCCATATTGCCTCAAGGATCACCTTTTCAGGCAAAGCCATTCATTCCAAATTCAGGTGAGCAATGGAGTAATCAGAAGCCGTTTGTTCCGAATGCAGAAGGAAGTAACTGGCAAAGGCCATATAAGCCTTATGTGTTAATCTTTGAGTATAGACAACAGAAGATTTGGATTAAGATTCCGAAAAAGTGTATATTAAGGTTTTGATTTTACAACACATTTATAGCCAACATACAAAACGTAAAGTCAAACGTAAACCCTAGACGCCGCTCATGTAACCATTGGAGAGGAGAGAGAAGTCGCAAATCCCGAGAGAAGTCGTCCTCTGCTGATCGCATCCCGAGGTGATTGCGATGTGACCCCGTCTCGGGCTTTGCACAACACCTTGAGTCACATGTTTGGATTTTAGTCCCAATGGTCACTGGGCATCTTTGGGTCCTACCTAGGCTGGTCCCACTCGTGATCGTCGATCCAAAACGCTTAAGGCAACGAAAGTCCATTTTGTTGACTGTTGCATGTCACCGTTGACTCGCGTCTTCTCGGCCTTCAGTACGCGGATCAGCTTCCTGCGGGAAGATTTTCTCGGTCTTTCGGTACATGGTACCTCAGACATGACTATCGACGTTTGGTGCGAGGATATCTTCCCGTGGGCAGATTTCCTCGGACTCTTGGTACGTACCACTTCGATCCTTTGGTACGTACCACTTCGATCCTTCGGTATGTACTGCCTCGACCATCCGGTACGTGATCCTTGGTACTTCGGTATACGAACCTTCGACCCTTCGGTACGTGATTCCTCATACCTCGGTACGCCGAGCCTCGGCCGTTGACTTTCTGTTGACTTTCAATGTGAACTTTATTCTTTTATTCCTCTTAATCAATACTCCCCTTCAAGTTTAGCCTAGCATGGACATGTTGGTTAAACTTGGATGACCTGAGGCTTGCACCTCGTTAAAAACCTTGGAGATAAAACCTCATGGGATAAAACTCATCCAAGGGAAAAAGAGTGTGCATTACTCGGGAAAGGGGACCTTCGATCAAGGTCTTGTAAGGCCCACAAGCCCAAGCTTGTTATGGATGTGGTCACACTCCTTAAGGCTTGCGGATTTAGTGAATATGTCGGCCAATTGTTCTTCACTCTTGGTATAACACGGAAGAGTGATTCCTTCTTCAATTTTCTCTCGTTCCTTATGGCAATCTATCTCAATGTGCTTGGTCCTCTTATGAAACACCGAGTTGGTTGCAATGTCGATGGCGGCTTGATTGTCACAATGCATGATGATTGGTTTGTTTGATTCAACTCCGAGATCTTTGAGAAGTGCTTTTAGCCATGTTACTTCGGTTTTGAGCTTTCTCATTGCCCTATATTCCGCTTCGGCACTAGAGCATGAGACTACCTTTTGCTTCTTTGTCTTCCAAGTTACCAAGTTTCCTCCAATAAATGTGCAATATCTCGTTGTAGATTTCCTATCATTCCGATCACCGTCCCAATCCGCGTCGCAATATCCCACAATCTTGGTATTGTGATTCTTGCCCATCCATATTTCGCGTCCCGAGCTACCTTTAAGATATCTTAGTATCATTTCAACCAAGCTCCAATGATACACCGAGGGTACTTGCATATGTTGGCTTGCTTTATTTACGGCATAGCAAATATCCGGTCTTGTAGTAGTTAGGTAGATAAGTTTGCCTACAAGGCGTCGGTATTGTGAGGCATTTTGGTATTGTGTGTCATCTTTCTACCCCTTTGGAGTGACCTTGTAGCCTTCTTCATTAGGAGTCTTGGCAGGTTTAGACCCTAAGTTTCCTGTTTCACTCAAAAGATCAAGAGCATATTTCCTTTGTGAAAGAAAGAGGTCTTCCAGAGAACGGCACACTTCTATTCCTAGGAAATATTTTAGTTCACCGAGATCTTTAATATCAAACATGGAATGAAGATAAGATTTATTAGATGACATACCGTCTTTGTCATTTCTCGTGATGATCAAGTCATCTACATAGATGAGGATGACAATGATTCCATTCGGCCGATGTGAGGTGAATAAGGTATGGTCAGATTCCGACTTAATGAACCCACGATGTTTGAGTGTGGAGCTTAACTTGTGGTACCAAGCTCTTGGGGATTGTTTAAGATCGTATATAGCCTTCCTCAACCGAAGCACCTTCCCCAGAGATATTATATTTTCAAGGCCGGAAGGAGGATACATGTAGAGTTTTTCCTTGAGCTCGCCTTGTAGGAAGGCATTCTTAACATCCATTTGCCATAGACCCCTCTCAAGATTGGTGGCCAAGGATAAGACCACACATACCATATGCAACTTAGCTACCGGGGCAAAAGTGTCGGTATAATCTTGGCCATAAGTTTGGCTGAAACCGCGTGGGACCAATCGGACTTTGTACCTCTCAATATCACCATTGCTTTTGTATTTTATGGTAAATATCTGTCGGGATGTAACTGCTCTTTTCCCTGGAGGTAGTTCAGCCTCGTCCCATGTGTGGTTCCTTGTCATAGCTCCACATTCATCATTAATCGCATCTCGCAAAAGTTTGTGCTCTTTAACCTCATCATAGCTGGTTGGTACCTGTTCAAGGGAGATTTTGCCAAGAAAGGATTGATATTCGCTAGGCAAAAGGTCAAGGGAACATACCTGTTGTATTGGATGAGCTATAGCTTGGTTGTTATAGTATCCTCGTGTATTCCGGAGCCTAATACTTCTTCTTAAGGGCGGATGAACTATTTGGTCATTGATTTCTTCCTCGGTAGTTTCTATAGGAGGCACATTTTCTTGTGGTGCACGTAATCGGGTATTTCGGAGCCTAGTACTTCTTCTTAAGGGAGGATGAGCTATTTGGTCATTGATTTCTTCCTTGGTAGTTTCTATAGGAGGCACAGTTGCTTGTGGTGCACGTAATGTTGCCGACGCGGTCTCCTTTTGAGTAAGTTTTTCGGGACGCATGCTAGGAGGTGAATCCGGTTGGTTGAGGTGTTCTCTCGGATCTGTCTTCAGGCTTGGGTTTGGTTGTTCTTCCGAGGATCCTTCTTGTATTAAACTTTCCTCGGTTCCTTTATTCTCCCCCGAATTATTCATGTTCTTGAGACCTTCTAGTATGTGCTGAAGCCCCTTGGCTCTATCAAGTGGTGTATGTGCCAAATCCTTAAGCTCATTCCAATTATCCACATCATGGAACCCCTTTTCTTCAAGGAATTTGACATCCCTGGATATCATTATCCTCCTTGTACTTGGGTTGTAGCATTTGTATCCCTTTTGTGTAGTTGAGTAGCCTACAAACATGCATCTTGTACTCATTTCGTCCAACTCATCCCTAAGATCGCCCAGAACCAACACAAAACACACACATCCGAATACTCTTAAGTGATTAAATGATGGAGTTGAGTTGTTAAGTACCTCAAATGGGGATTTATCCTTAAGTACTCTTGTTGGAGTTCGGTTTATAAGATAACAAGTCGTCATTACAGCATCACTCCAAAAATATTTTGGAACGTTTGTGTGAAGCATTATGGATCGGGTCACCTCCATGAGATGCCTATTCTTTCTCTCGGCTACACCATTCTGTTGAGGTGCGTAAAGGCAGCTATTTTGATGTTCAATTCCATTCTTTGTTAAGTATTGCTTGAACCTTTGACTTGTATATTCCCCACCATTATCCGATTGGAAATCTTTCACATTAGTTTGGTAGTGACTAGTCACATATGTGTGAAAGTTTACAAATGCATCATAGACACGATCCTTTGAAGGTAAGAGAGTTAGCCAAGTGAATTTTGATTTTTCGTCTATAAATGTGACAAAGTATTTGTGATTTTCTCTAGATAAGCAAGGTGGAGTCCAAACATCCGAATGAATTATTTCAAAACATTTCTCATATCTAGATGTTGAACTCGGGAAGATAGCCTTACAATGTTTGCCACGAATACATGACTCACATTTACGAGTATCAAATGACAAACTTGGTAACATTAACTCTAGAGTCCTACTATGAGGATGTCCTAATCTAGCATGCCAAATGGCTTCATTACTACTAGCAACTACATAATTTAAAACATTGGGTAAAGTAGAAGAATGTTTAGTGTCTATAAGCACATAAAGTTCTCCTTGAGTCACTCCACTCCCAAGGATAGATCCGGTTTTAATATCCTGAAAAATAACACCATTTGGACTAAAAATAGCATTGCACTTTAAATCATTAGTGGCTTTATGAACCGATAATAGATTTGATGTAAAATTCGGAATGTAAAACGCTTCACTATTTTTCTTAAAAAAATTCAAGTCTCTAATTCCTTTAACCGGTACCTTATGGCCATTAGCAATGATGACATTACCTAGGGAAGACTTAATATTGTGTATGAGATTCGGGTCACAAATCATATGATGAGATGCTCCCAAATCCACAATTAAAGGTTTTGTAGTCTTAAGAGTAAGTAAAGCTTTACTGGAGTCCTTGAGTTGGGTTAATGACTTTATGAGGGAGTCAAGATTTGCATGGCGTTCCTAATCTTGTGTCGTTGCCGAATGTGCACAGCTGTTGTCTACTTCCATAGGTGAGGGCCCATTGTTACCTTGTTCGACTTGGTTTGTTTCCTCATTTGTTTTGGAGATATTGGCCCTAGGGTTGTCTTTGAACTTGTTGGGCTTGAGATGGGGGTGCAAAATCCAGCATTTATCCTTGATATGTCCCTTCTTTTTTCAGTGGTCACACTCCAAGAATTTCTTATCCATCAATTTGAACACTCCTTTGTTTGCCGAGATAAGTTCTCCTATCCCTCCAAATAAACCAAGGCTTCTTTTTTCCCTTTGAATGCGTGCACATACTTCGTCTAAATCCGGAAGCTTTTCATCTCGGAGTATGTGTACAATTTGATTGTTGTATCTTGGGCTCAAGGTCAACAAGAGGCTGAATACTCGGTCTTCTTCTTGTCTTTTGTTAATGATTTCGGGGTCCGTTGTCATTGGCCTTAGCATCTCGAGTTCGGCCCAGCTCTCCATTTTCCATAGTGTGAGGTGAACTCCAAATCATCTTGAGTAAGCGCATTAATAGCCTTTTTGACTTCGAAAACTTGGGTGAAGTTTAAAATATTTCCAAAGACTTTCTTGAGGATCTCCCATAGCTCCTTAGCAGTTTCGCAATAGAAGTAAGATTCATGGATTGGTGGATCTAGTGAGCTTTGGATAATTCCCATAACAACTTGGTCTTCTTGAAACCATTTGTTGTTGTCGCCGGAAACCACCACTTGATTTCCATCTACGTTCGTGACTTAGTTTGGGGCGGCTCCAAATTTGACATGCTCCCATAAGCCTCATCCACCTAGAATTGTTTTCAAATTCCTAGCCCATAATAGATAATTTGAGCCTTTGAGAATAACATGAACACCGAGGGGTTTTGAATTCTCCATTGTTTATGGGTGGAGGTTCTTTTATCCAACGGTTAAAGAGGTTAAGTTTGTGTAAAGAAATTTCGAGAGATAGAATTGAAGAGATTGAAGACTGGATTAGAGGTTTCGCAAGAAAGATCCCAGCTTTGATAACATTAATCTTTGAGTATAGACAGCGGAAGATTTGGATTAAGAGATTGTAGAGAAAGAGTGAGACATTTCTTTTTTCAAAAGAGTGTATATTAAGGTTTTGATTTTAGAACACATTTATAGCCAACATACAAAACGTAAAGTCAAACGTAAACCCTAGCCGCCGCTCATGTAACCGTTGGAGAGGAGAGAGAAGTCACAAATCCTGAGAGAAGTCGTCCTCTGCTGATCGCGTCTCGAGGTGATTGCGACGTGACCCCATCTCGGGCTTCGCTTAGCGCCTTGAGTCACGTGTTTGGATTTTAGTCTCAACGGTCACTGGGCATCTTCGGGTCCTACCTAGGCTGGTCCCACTAGTGATCGTTGATAAAAAACGCTTAAGGCAACGAAAGTCCATTTCATTGACTTTCGCGTGTTACCGTTGACCCGCGTCTTCTCGGTCTTCAGTACGCGGATCAGATTCCCGCAGGAAGGTTTTCTCAGTCTTTTGGTACATGGTACCTCGAACATGGACCTTTGGTGTGAGGATATCTTCCCGCGGGCAGGTTTCCTCGGACTCTTAGTACGTACCACTTCGATCATTCGGTACGTACTGCCTCGACCAGCCGGTACGTGATCCTTGGTTCTTCGGTATACAAACCTTTGACCCTTCGTTACGTGATTCCTCGGACCTCGGTACGCGATTGTCGGCCGTTGACTTTTCATTGACTTTCCGTTTACTTTCAATGTGAACTTTATTCTTTTATTCCTCTTGATCAATATTATGTACCACCACCGATGCAGCAACAACCTTCAGTAGCAGCTTCAGGAACATCAAACGAAGAGATTAAGGGCTTGATTCAGCAACTTGCTGTTGAGCAACAAAAGACTACAAGGGAGCTTAATGCTAAGATGGACAAAATCTACAATGATCTGAATGGGAAGTTTGAGATAGTTTCTATGCATATCAAGAAGCTAGACACCCAAGTTGCTCAGACTGTTGAGGCTATTAAACGTCCACAAGGAGCTTTAGCTGGGAAAGTTGAGAAGAATCCCAAGGAATCTTGCAATGTGGTCAATTCTGAAGTAGGGAGTTCAGTTGAGAGTAAGTACAACCCTTCTATTCCATACCCTAAAGAGCTTGTGAAGACATAAGATCAAGGAGAGTTCACTGTACCTTGTCGGGTTGGACAGCTAGTTTTCAGCGATGCCTTGTGTGATTCTGGAGCTAGTATCAATGTGATCTCTTTGGAGACTATGCAGAAACTCAGTATTGAACTAATGTAGGAACATCACTCATCGGTTTCTTTTGGAGTTGCATCTTCTAAGATACCTAGAATAGACTTGTTGATTTCACTCTTCTGGTTGGGAATTGCAAGATCCCTACAGACTTTTGTTGAAATGGCAAGAGAAGGAGCTGTTCCAATCTTATTGGGATAGACTTCCTAAGTCAGAGAGTCGCGTTGCAGAACGTGGACAAGGATGTTTCATATCCTATTCGAGCTTCATCGAGTAATATCTGTGGGATGATTCGAGATGATGGAGGGAAGTAAGTGAACAATGAATCATTGACTCAGGTTACAGTATATAGTGAAGAAGACAGTGATTGTGATGAGGAGTATGGGTTGTTCCGTGAACAGGAGAGGGACTCAGCTGAACATCAAGATACTTGTATCCTTTATCGTCTTACAAATTCTGCAACTATGATGTTAAAGGTTTTGCTATCAAATTTTTTGCAGGTAGTCCTAGCTTTGATACTTCTGGAATCTACACGGTCAAGGAGATAAGCCGAGATGGAACTGTTGCATTGCTGGATACTTCAGGAAGGACAATCCACAAGAAAGATGAACAGTTGGAGAAGTTCATCATTGAGGATATCAATGTCCGAGGAGTGAGCAAACCTCACTCAAACGGTTCCGCCACCAAAAGCGCTGACTAGGAGGCAACCCACTATTAGGTAGTTTGTTTTTCGTTTTTCTTTTAATTTGCAATCATTTTTATTTTTGTATTTTTGTTCAAAGTAGGAAGTTGTCGGAAAGCAATGATCGATTGATCCACTCAACGATCGATCGATCAGTACACATAGTAGGTTTGCGCATGATCCACTGCACGACCGAGCAGTCAGAGATTGATCGAGCTATTTAAGAGAAAGTTGCGCACGATCTGCTGCCCGATCGAACATGCATAGCCAGACTAATCGAGAAAGAAGACCACCCGATCCAGAGCATGACATGAAAAGGTAGATCGACCGAGCAAGAAGACCGCATGTTCTAGACCACGACATGAAAATGATAGATCGATCGAGCTATTTAAGAAGAAGATACGCACGATCCATTACCCGACTTAGAAGATCAGGATCGATAGATCCTTATGTTGATTGATCGATCCTTATCCCATGTTCGTCTTCTTAAACGCGCAGAATGGTTACAATTCGAAAAATTTCTAATCCGGAAATTTTCAAACCTCGATTTCTCTCTCGTTTTTCATCCGTTTTTAACGATTCAAAAGCCTAATCCGCTTAGAATTTCATCATCTATCTGATTATGTGGTTCATTACTTCGATTAGCAAAGGTATGTCCTCTAAATTTGAATTTTTTGTCCGATTTTGGAAGTTGAATTGGGTAAAGGGGAGCTTACTTTCTTGTGTATTTCCATTGATTAACTGATGCATGTGCCTTATTCTTACATGAATTCGACTCCCTCTTTCTGTTTGGATCATTGAATTTCAATTAGAGATTGCTTGTTAGGTTTAAAGAGAATTTCTAGAGGAATTTTGAAATTTTTATGCTTGATTTTGATGATTGTAGTTCGATTGATGCATTGCTGGATGTTGATCTTGTTTAATTGAATAAGCAATCAGACCACTGATCATTTGTATGCCTAGGATATCGAACTCTTGTGAATTTTCTCGATCACAAACTCATTTTTTCGGTTATGTCTCTGTTCTTTCATTGTAGATGATTCGAACATCAACTTCTAATCCTAAGGAACCTATGAAGAAGGTCCGAGTATCTTTGAATCTTCAGCGCGGTCAGTCATCGCAACAGCACGACGATGCAGCTAGATACGGGCAGCTTGGTGAGTGTTTGCCGTGGCCGAGACCGGAACAAACGTATTTTGTTGATAATGTGGCTAGCAGGGATACTCCTTCTTTTGTCAGATATACTGCAGCGTATAAGGATCGAAAGGAAGGAGATGGTTGAAAGAGCTTTCATGAAAGCTTCTACGATCAACTTCTGACTAACACGTTGATTCCAACGAAGTTCCTTTGCCATGAGACATTGCATCGGATGGGGATTCTCGAAGATGTTACTCAGCTGCTGGATAGTCTTGGTTTGACCAAGTTCTATTTTGATTCTTATACATTGTATATGGAGGTCGTCAAGTAGTTCTTAGCGACATGTGATCTACATATGTGTGTTGATCCTCACATTCTGGTTTACACTCAGTACCTCAGGTACTTATATAGAGGAGCTCTTTATACGATTACCATTCAGGAGTTGTGCCAGATTTACTGTTTCGATGGATATGCAGTTGGACAGAAACCATCGAAGAACTCTCCTCCGAAGAATGGATTGTGGTACTTGTTTTCTGGTGATGGGTATAAGGGTAAGTCTTCAAAGCTTACTCACATCAGGAATCCTGCTATTAGGATAATTGCTAAGCATATCGTGTCGACCATTCTAGCTAAGGAAGAGTCAGGCACTGTCACCAAATCTCAGTTGTAGTACTTGCACGAGGCCATCTCTCCTTTGGTACCAGATCTTTACCAAGATCCTACTTATTCTACAGATCCTCCTTTAAACATCAACTAGGGGTATCTATTTGCTAATGAGCTGATCAAGTGCAGATATAGAGCTGACCCGAGGAAGGGAGTAGTTGAGCCGATTTGTAGTCTCCTGACACTGATTTTCAAGTTTCATAGATTAGATCTCGGTCAGACAGAGATTATGCAGAGGATTAATTTGATCGATACAGCTGCCTTTGCCAGATTTGGGTACTTTCTGGAGAAAAAGCAGTGGACTTTCTTCGATGACACGCCACATATGATGTATGTCACCCTTCCAGCTCCTCACATCACTTCGGTTACCTGCAGAGAGAACGTGGAGTTCCGGCTAGATTTGTCGCATCCTAAGATTTCCGACAAACTTAAAGAGAAGGAAGCCGCACTACGCGCCCGATCTAGGAGAGCTCGAGCTTCCAGTTCTGCTCTGTTCGTACCTCCGGCTTCAGCTACTCAACCTTCTGGGTTTTTGCTTCCTGAGTTTCCTGAGGAGGAACTCGGACTACCTCATCACTCACCAGACTTCACAGATCAGCAGTTTAGAGAATGGCAAGTCAAGAATGAGAGGAAGAAGAGATCGATTCAGCGGACAATATAGGATACTTTGAGGAGGATCCCAGCTTCTTTTTGTATGAGTGCACCTGCAGCTGATCGCGATGAGCATGTCTCTATGCCTACTGCGCCTACTAGCTGACCAGATGTTGCTGGACATCAGTCTGATGATGATGATGAGAATGATCGGCCAATGGATTATCGCTTTCCTCGTCGTCGTAGAGCACCAGGCGACAGGGATAGCCAGAGTTTGTATTCCTTGCATTAGATGCAAGCATTAGAGGATTTTTGTATATGAGGAAGGTTGTTGTTGTGGATGGAAGATTTGTACACGAAAAATATAAAAGAGACTCTTTTCACGGCAATAATGCAAGACAAGAATTTCAACATTTTTCCTATGGTTTTTGGTGTGGTTGATACCAAAAATGATGAATCTTGGGAATGGTTTTTAGACAACTCAACCGCATCATTCCCGATGATCCAAACTTGCCATCATTTCAGAAAGGCATAGATCAATATTCAAAGCAATAACGAAAGTGTATTTGCTTGCCGCTCAGGGTGTTTGCACTTACCATCTACGGGAAATATTTTGTCAAATTTAAAAGAAAGAGAGTCATTTAAGTTGTTTAAGAAGGTTGCAACTGCATATAGACGTGATGAGTTTAATGCAATCTTTGGCCAAATAGAAATACTAGATTGAAGGCTATATGGAGTTGTGCACATTTCCCAGGGAATATATACAGTTTCACCACATCAAACATAGCAGTATCTATCAATCATGCGTTAGTTGAAGCGCAAACTTTCCCTATCGTGCAGCTTATAGATGCCATTAGGGAAATTTTAACAAGATGGTTTTTGAATAGAAGGGAAAAGGCAGCGGCAACAACGATCAGTCTAACAACAGCAACCAAAAAACTTCTAAATATAGGGCTTGGTAGAGTTTGGTGGAGTTTATTTGATCTTGGATATATGTGTAATAGAGTTTGGTAGAGTTTAATGGAGTTTAGTAGATCTTGAATGTTTGTGTAGTTGAGTTTGGTAGACTTTGGTAAAGTTTGGAAGATCTTGGATGTATGTGTAGTAGAGTTTGGTAGAGTTTTCTAAGTTTAGTAGATCTTGGATATTTGTGTAGTAGAGTTTGGTAGAGCTTAGTAGATCTTGTATATATGTGTAGTAGAGTTTGGTAGAGTTTAATAGACATAACTGTTTTTCTTTTTTGACCATGCAGAATAGACTCGTAGAAGCCACAAAGTAGTATATGCAAAACATTGATGAGTATCAAGTTATTGTTACATGTTCGACCTCTTCACATTTGGTTGATTTGACGATGAAAACGTACTCTTGCAAAAGGTTTGACGTGGGTAAAATACTTTGTGTGCAACCCTTAGCCGCAGCAGAAGCATAGCAGCGTTCGAAGATCAAGCTCATGTATCCTTACTATTATAGGAGTTACTTGTACCATGCGTATGCCAAATGTGTGATGCCAAGAGATGCAACACTTTCAATGCTTGAAGATGTGGCTAGTAAAGTTTGTTTACCTCCTATTGTATGTAACCAACCTGGTAGGCCAAAGAACTCGCGGGTAAAAGATTGGTTTAAGTGTTCATAGAGACAAAATGCCCAAAGAAAATGACGATTTTTTCGTGATATAAAGGTGTGGGACATAATGCTTGAACATGTAGAACAGACGTCCAATTTTGAATTTGTTAGGTTTATATTACCGCATATTGTAAATCTACCAAACTTTATTATCTATGTTATGTGTAAGGTCAACCAAAATCTACATCCAAATCTTTCCAAACTCTACCTTATGATAGTGTAAACCTTCGCATTAACCTGTTTACGCATCTCCGGATCAGATATGGAACCATCCTCACACACTACATCGTAGTTTACTAGGATCTACCGAGCTCCACCATAACTCAACCACACACTTCAGAAAAGTCAACCAAACTCTACCAAGATCTACCAAGTCTTTCCAAACTGTACTAATATCTACCAAAATCTTTGCAACTTAAATCTGGTTATTTAGTAGGCAAACTTTTGTTATGTTAATACATTAGCAAATTTTGTCCATCAAAAAATGAAATAAACTTTGATATACTCTCATAGGACCATCATCTACGTCATTAAATATTGGTCCTTTGAGAGTATTTGTTATACAAAGTTAATTAGTTATACAAACTCTACCAAGATCTACAAATACATAGGTGAGTCTACCACTCCAAAAGCAACATCTGCGACGTTATACAAACTCTTATCAATATTTTCAAAACACGGGTGCAGATATGTGGATGAAATTGTCTCTGGTAGTGAAAGCTCATCCATGACGTCAACGCCAAATTTCATGCCGGCAAAAGGGCCGAACTTATCATCTACTCACTTAAATCTGTATCCAAGGGCTAAACACTCAATAAACTTCAGCGTGTAAATGCCACAGTCACCAGATTGGTTGTTCACCAGGGTCCTTTTTACTCCAATGATAGTGTAAGCCTTCGCCTTACCTTTTTCCGCATCTCTGGAGCTAGCATGCTCTTACGCAGATATGGAACCATCCTCGCGTACGCCCTTGTTACATAAAAAACGTAATCAACATTTATAAGTAAGATATACATTTCTTTACCAAATATCAACCAAGCTCTATCAAAATCTACCATAACTCAACCACACACTTCATAGATGTCAACCAAGCTCTATCAAGATCTATCATAACTCAACCACATTTCATCATGGTCTACTACGCTCTACCAAGATCTACATTCAGTTACCTACAAAGATTACCTAACTAAGTCATTCAATTGTTGATACGGTACAATTGAGATGGTAGGAGCATAGATTTTAACGGTCTCCTTAAGTAAAATCGATCTCCACCGCTACCTAATCGACATTGTTGATGTTATTAGTAATGTACAATGTGTCAACATCTCGAAACCAGTGCTTGTTTGCTGGACACCATACATGGGCTCTCCCAAAATACATGTGGCACATATAATCTTCAAACATATACTTGTGCGGGTTTACCGAGAAGGGTTGGTACTGCATACACCAGAAAATACATAGGATATGATCAAGGAACGCTATCCTATCACTGTTATACAGAGATGAAGTATGCATCTGTCTTCGACGAAACATATTCATTCCGCTAGTCATATCCTGCAAAAAGGTAACATAATATTAAAACAACCAAAGTCTACCAAGTAAGATAGGCAAAATTCAAGGAATTTAACAGATTTGTTAATAATCCATATTGTGCTTATGGCCACAAATATCTAAGCATCAACAACTGGAGATAGTACTCACCTAAAGACTGACGTCATCCATCAAGTTATCCCTGAAAGTGTTGGTAATAAGAAAACACCAAAATAGTACAGATTTGTACATTAAAAACATTTAAATAGAGAATATTAGGGACTTACAATCGCGTCTGATAAGGTTATGCAACCAATTTACTTTGCACTTTTGTACTAGTCAGAATGGATTGTATGAGTTAGGGGCTATGTCATCAGCCCTGAGGCAGTTCATAACAAGACTTCCTTCGAACGAGGATTTCTGAATTCAAGACAACACGTTATTCTATCAGTTAGACAGAGAAATCGTAGATTTAACACAGTCACTTAAGACTCCACCAAAGTCCACCACCCTAATACTTAGCTCTACCACAGTCCACCAAAGTCCACCACAATAGTATTTTGCTCCACCACACTCCACCAAAGTCCACCACACTAATAATTAGCTCTACCACACTAATACTTAGCTCTAACAAAATACATGGTTCGCAGTGAGAGTACATGGCCTAGATGCTTTGGGCAGCACGCCCTCCATATATATCTAGTCGTTGCTTTGACCAATTGCTTTGTCTAAAATTTGATATTCGTTATCTTCTTGCAGACTTATGATGGCGAGCTGGGAATTCTCTTGAGTTGACTCCAAATCCAGAGGAGGAATTTACATTGGAGTTTTCAACTGACTACTAACCTCTGGGTTCCTAACAATTTTCAGTGCTGGGGATATATAGTCAGAGATTTCATGCTCCTCAAACATTCATTCATTTGCAAGCAAAATGAAAACAATGTAAGCACAACCAAAATTCACGAAGCTCTACCTACAATTTAAGAACTATTAAACAACATATGTATTATTAGGAAGTTATAGTGATGGGAAAATAGTATATGAGGTTTGTTTCTCATCAACGATTCGTTCCTTCTAGAATCAAGCAAGTAATATAATTAGTCTGCCAAACTCTACCAAAATCTACCAAGCTCTACAAAACTAACATCTAGGTTTTCAGTGGGTGTTAATGTTGGGGTAGGTTGTAAGGGTTGATGCTCCTCAGAAATTCTGAACCTTCTACAAAACAATTAACATTATATAATAAGTCATCCAAACTCTACCAAACTCCACCAAATATCTAATAAACGATTATTGATGTTCCTCATATTTTGTCGGTTTTAAGCTCATTATTACAATTATATTTCGGAAATTTTTCTATGTTTTATTGAGATTTCAGGTCAAAAACGTTCAAAGTTGAAATCATGTTTGAAGGTGGACTTTGGAGAGGTTTGAAGCATTTTCCGTCATTCTCCACGAAAGGAAGGACCGATCGATCTATCAAGGAGCGATCGATCAGTCATCTCAAAGGATTTTGCGCACGATCTGAAGAACGACTTGGTTTTTGAGAAGATCGACTCATTATCCAAGATGATTAGTCAAGTTGAGCTTCGTGATACAGAACAACAACTTGTTATGAGTTTCATAGGAGGCCTCCGACAACAAATACAGTTCATTTTGAACATGTTCCGTCCCCTGACTATCTCTGAAGCTCACCAACAAGCTTTAACAATCGAAGATCAGACTCGCGATGGGTTCCTAACTTGGGGTACAAATCGCCAGATACGTCATGCAACTACAACAACAACATCTACGCTTACCGCCTCTTCTACAGACAACACAACTCCAAACAAAGATTTGGCTATCGTCCCTACAGAACAACGGCAGACACGACCAGGGCGACTGAGATGCTTCGCCTGCGGAGAACTCGGCCACAGGCAGTCCGCATGACCTTCTCGTAATCGACGAGGACTCCTGCTCGATTCTACTGGGCGCGACGTTGAAGCTATATACGATGACAGTCCTGAAGATTCTAAGGAGGAACTTAAAATATGTGAAGGAACCTTGTTACAAATGCGTCGCACTTGCCTCTCTCCGAAGCTACCTGATGACAACACTCAGCGCAAGAATTTTTTCTCATGTCATTGTACTATCAATGGCAAAGTGTGTAAGTTCATCATCGACTCCGGGAGTAGTGAAAACGTAATTGCGGAATCTGCAGTTCCGAAGCTCAACCTTGAGATCGAACCACATCCCTCTTCGTATAAACTTAGCTGGTTGCATGAAGGCAATGAATTAATGATCACACGACGAACCTTGGTTCAATTCTCAGTAGGGAATTTTTATAATGACAAAATTTACTGTGATCTTGTTCCAATGGATGCATGTCACCTCTTGCTTGGTCGACCGTAGGAATTTGATCGCCAGGTAATACATGACGGATTCCTCAACACTTACACATTTCGTTTCAATGACCGTACCTTCAGTCTCAAGCCAATGATACCATCAGTTCTTGCACATCCCACACCAACGACAGCTGCACCCAATCCAGTTCTTTTGCTCACAAAATCTGCTTTCAATGCTGAAGTACGTACCGCGAACCAAATGATTTTGCTCTTGGCATTACCTTCGTCAACTTGTGTGGAGCAGGACATTCCATCACCTTACAAACCATTACTATCTGAATTCGCTGATGTCTTCCCCGCAGAGCTTCCATCGTAATTACCACTGCTTCGCTATATCCAACATCGTATTGATCTCATGCCCGACGCTGCCCTTCCAAACCTTTCGCATTACCGAATGAGCCCATCCGAACATGAAGAGCTACGATTTCAACATAAATTGTTGTCTCGACATGCTTCGTGGATTGCTTATCTTCAACAGTTTACATTCGTCATTAAGCATACTGCAGGTTCTTCTAACCGTGTTGCAGACGCGTTGAGCCGACGCCACCTTCTCCTCACCGTGTTACACACTGCTGTCTCCGGTTTGTCATCATTGGTCGGTCAATACGAAACATATCCCTTCTTCGGACAAATTTTTAGTGGAGCATCTACGAGTCTCTCTCTTGATTACACATTAAAAGAGAGTTTCTTATTTCTTGGTACACGACTTTGTATACAAGAGGGAAGTCTTCGGCTTCAGCTCATTTCATAATTACACAACGAAGGACATGTGGGACGTGATAGAACTCTTGAGTTAGTAGCTGCATCATATCTTTGGCCGTTTCTTCGGAAAAATGTTGCTCGCTTCGTGGATAGGTGTGAGGTGTCTGCATTTTAGCATGTTTTAGGGGCATTATTTAGCATGTTTTGCATTCATACTTGCAGGATTATCATTTTAAGATCCTTTTAGGCCTAATTTGCATATTTAGTATTGGTCATTGCATACATTGCATAAGAGCAAATTTCAAGCACTTTAAGGGTTTATTATGGAGTATTTTGGACTACAAGAAGACCTATGGGTGAATCGATTGGCCTAAAGTTGAAGTTCATGATGTCATCTAGAAGATTTGGCATATCTCCATGACACTCGAGCATGACACTCGACCATCACTTGGTCGAGTGGTTTTTCGCACCAAAACGTTGACGTTTTCGTCAAAGTTGACTTTTTTTTAGGGCTTTTTAAAAAGGCCTATAAATACCCCCCTTAATGTAGTTAAGCAAACCCTAGAACGTTTTACCCTCTTTTTAAGCAAAAAAAGTATTTTCTCCTTTTTCCTTTGTAATTTCCATTTTTTTGAATCTTAGATCCTTGTTGATCTTTTGATAATTCGATTTCTGCCTTTAATCATTGTTGTTCATCTCATTTTGATCTTTTTGATGATGTTAATGGTTTATGATTATGGGCTTATGTTCTTCATCATGAATATTGAATAGATCAATTAGGGTTCTTGAGGAGATGGTGAGATTATGGTAGACTTAGGGAATTCCAGACTTGTTTAGGGTTGATTAGGCTTAGATCTCTTCAATCTAAGTGTCCTTGATTCTTATTTCTTTCTGATCAATTGAAATCTGATTGTTTGGTGTTTCCCACCCAAAATGTGTTTGTGATAATGCTTGAATGAACTTAGGTTGAGATAAGTTCTCCTAGCTCAAGATATTGACTATCTAGGGTGTTATTTCTTGAATCAATGAAAATCTCATTTCTTCTTATTCCTCTTCTCAATCTTTATGTCATGAATTCTTGATATATTATTCTCGAATTCTTACATGGTATCAGAGCAACAAAGATCTTAATTATATCTCAAATCTGGTTCTCAAAATCTCTATTCTTTTCCCGAATCTCTTTCCACAAAAATCGCTAAAACCGACATGAATTCCAATAAGGAAGCTTGCATATTGGTCACTCTCAAAGGGCCGAACTACATGCTACAGTCAAGAACTACAAGGATGATCTTGTGCAGCCATGGACTGTGGAATCATGTTGAGCCTTCCAAAGAGAAACCCCCAAATGCAGCCGACAAAGGAAAGGGAATGGAAGGCTCCTCCGATGTGGTGGTTGCCGACAATGACCAATGGTTCCAAGAAGACCAAACAGTGATGGTTATCATAACTGCTTCAGTAGATCCTCATCTTCTTGAATCTTATCTATTTTGTGAAACCGCAAAGGAACTATGGGATACTCTCAAGAGGGTCTATGGAAATGTCTCCAATCTCACTAGGGGTTTTGAAGTCAAGAGAGCTCTTAATACCCTAAGGCAAGAAGATATGGAGTTTGAAAACTACTTTGAGAAATTAAGGGTTCTTTGGGCGGAACTTGAGATGCGAAGGCTGAATACTATGGATCTTCTTGTTCAAAATGAAAGGCGTGAACAAGATAAAGTATTTGGTCTACTTGGAGGTTTGAATACTTGCTACAATAATCTTGTCAAATCCATTTTAAGGGAGAAGAAGCTTCCAACAGTAGATGAGGTATGTTCTCAAGTGCAAAAAGAGCAAGAAAATATCGTCCTCATTATTGGCAAGAAGGAATTAGTCACCGCCCATAAGGTGACATTCAAGAATGAAGAAAAAAGGAGCATAGTGTGTGAGCATTTCAAGAAGAAAGGACACACAAAAGATAAGTGTTGGATTCTACATCTTCATTTAAAGCCAAACAAATGAAAGGAGCAAAAGGCAAATATGGCTCAAGAAGGATTGGAGGAGGAACCGGCGGAAATTTCAAAACCGGGAGGAGCAACGGCAATGAGTGCTAAGTCTCACAGATTAGATGTGAGGAGATTGGACCTTGACGAAATCATGAAAGCCATTGCCAACCTAAAGGATTCCAGTATCTCTAACTTTTCTCAAACTCCCTCAAATTCCCTAATAATTGATTCTGGTTTATCTCATCACATGATAAGTAATCCTAGGTTGATTAAGAATGTGAAACCAACCATAGGAAATGTTATTGTATCTAGTGGTGAGGATGTACAAATCAAAGGAATGGGAGAGTTGGAACTTTTGATAAGAATACTAAAGCTATTGCCAACCTAAAGGATTCCAGTATCTCTAACTTTTCTCAAACTCCCTCAAATTCCCTAATAATTGATTCTGGTTTATCTCATCACATGATAAGTAATCCTAGGTTGATTAAGAATGTGAAACCAACCATAGGAAATGTTATTGTATCTAGTGGTGAGGATGTACAAAGCAAAGGAATGGGAGAGTTGGAACTTTTGATAAGAATACTAACGCGTTTTACATGCCAAAATTCACCTATAATCTTCTTTCGGTTAAGAAAACCTCATCCGACTTAAATTGATATGCTATATTTGGTCCTAACTATGTACACATTCAGGATATTGAGAGTGGAAAAACACTTGGAGAAGGAAAGACCAAAGATGGGTTATATGTCCTAGAATAAAAATTGGTTCCAAATGCTTTACACTATGTTTCCGTTAGCAATTTAGACTTTAATGTTGGTTCATGTTTTAATTCGGTTTGGCATGCTAGATTGGTCATCCCCACTCTAGAGCTTTATGTTTAATTTTGCCTAAAAACTCTTTTGATCATAGTTCTTGTGAGGCTTGTATTTTAGGAAAATATTGCAAGTCTATAATTCCGAAATCTAGTACTCTTTATGCAAATTGTTTTGATTTAATTCACTCGGATGTTTGGACATCACCTTGCTCCTCTAGAGACAACCTTAAATATTTTGTAACTTTCATTGATGAAAATCAAAATATACTTGGCTTACCTTAATGGCCTTTAAGGACCGAGTTTTTGATGCCTTCATTAATTTTCAGAACTATGTATCTAACCAATTTAATTCCAAAATCAAGATACTAAGACCGGACAATGGCGGTGAATATACAAGCACCAAGTTTAAATATCACTTGAACAAATGCGGTATAATTCACCAAACAAGTTGCCCACACACTCCACAACAAAATGGTGTGGCGGAAAGAAAGAACCGACATCTCATGGAAACCGCAAGGGCCATGATGTACCATATGAAGGTACTAAGATATATTAGGGAGATGCTATTTTGATTGCATGCTACCTCATTAACCGACTTCCGACCAAGATATTACAAGATGTGTCACCGTATGAGGTACTTTATGGCTCAAAATCCTTCATTGAACATTTGTTGAGTGTTTTGATGTGTGTGCTTTGTTTTAATTCTAGGAGAACTACGTCATAAACTTAATGCCAAGAGCACAAAGTGTATGTTCCTTGGATACTCAACAACACAAAAGGGATACAAGTGCTTTGACCCAACAAACCAATGCTTATATGTCTCTCGGGATGTGAAATTTTTGGAAGACAAGGGCTATTTTGACAAGACAAATTGGGAAGATCTCAAATACCTCACCAACACAACACAAGATCGGAATGAGAGTCTCCGCACACTTCTTCAACAAATAGGTGGAATTGAATTCAATCCCACAAGCACGGCCCAACCTTGGGATGAAGATGGATCACATGAAACGCCATCTAAAATACTCATCGAGGAAGATGATAACTTTCAACAAGACCATCTTTCCACTTCCCCGGAGGTACAGGAGGAGCCGAGCCCATGTGAGCATGAGGAAAATCCTCTAAGAAGAAGCACACGTCTGCGGAAGGATCACTCCAATTGGATCAAAACATGCTTTTGTTACAACAACCAAGTCGTGGCATATCCAACTCAAAAGGTTTGTTCTATTGACCTTGTACCTCATAATCATAAGGTGTTTCTTGTCAAAGTGGAACTTGGACAGAATCTGAAAAGTTATGAGGAGGCTAAAAACCGCAAGGAATGGAGAGATGCAATCACTAATGAATGCAATTCAATGGAAAAGAATCACACTTGGGATGAGGCGGAATTACCACCGGGAAAAAGGGTTGTCGCCTCCTTATGGATATTCAATATCAAATACAAGAGTGATGGGAGTATCGAATGCTACAAATGTCGATTGGTTGCGAGAGGTTTTACCCAAACATATGGACAAGACTACACCGATATTTTTGCACCCGTTGCAAAATTACACACGGTACGAGTTATTTTTCCTTGCCTACAAATTTAGATTGAGATATATGGCAAATGGATGTCAAGAATGCATTCTTGCAAGGAGAACTTAAGGATGAAGTGTACATGCATCCAACTCCCGGTCTCGAAGGGATTGTGAGCCCCGGGATGGTGTTACATCTCCGGAAAGCCATATATGGACTTAAGCAATTCCCTCGGGCTTGGTACCATAAATTAAGTTTTACTCTTCGAGATCGTGGCTTCCATAAATCATAATCGGACTATACGCTTTTTACATCCAATGGCCCGAGAGGTATGATTGTAATTCTTATCTATATGGATGACTTGATCATTATCGGCAATGACAAGGACGGTATTTCCTCAACCAAAGACTATCTTAAAAGTGTATTTGATATTAAAGACCATGGGGAACTAAAGTACTTCCTAGGAAACGAAGTATGCCGCTCTTCGGAGGGCCTACTTCTTTCTCAACTAAAGTACACTCTTGATCTTCTTGATGAAACGGGAAATTTAGGGTCTAGAGCTGCCAACACACCTCTTGAAGATGGCTACAAGGTCAGTCGAAAGGGGGAGCAAAATGACGAACTTTAAGAGGATGCACCTCAATATAGATGACTTGTGGGAAAACTCATCTATTTGACAATCACAAGACCGAACATATGCTATGTGGTGAATCAAGTGAGTCAACATATGCAAAACCCAGCAATCCACCATTGTAGCATGATGGAAAGAATCCTTCGTTACCTAAGAGGAAGCCATAATCGCGAGATTTGGATGAGAAAGAACAACAACATCGAAATAGTAGGTTATTGTGATGCGGATTGCGGTGATTGGAATGATCGAAAATCAACAACGGGTTATTGCATTTTCATTGGAGGTAACTTGGTGACATGGAAGACTAAGAAACAAAATGTAGTGTCATGCTCTAGTGCCGAAGCCGAGTACCAAACAATGAGAAGCTAACAAGTGAGCTCACATGGTTAAAGTCACTACTCAAGGATCTTGGCATTAAATCATCAAAACCAATCATTATGCATTGTGACAACCAAACTGCAATCCATATTTCATCCAACTTCGTGTTTCATGAGAAGACAAAACACATTGAGATAGATTGCCACAAAGTCCAGAAGAAAATTGAAGAAGGAATAACTCTCCCATGCTACACCAAGAGTGAAGACCAATTGGCGGATATTTTCACCAAACCCGCAAGTATAAAAGTTTGTGATCATATTTATCCCAAACTAGGACTTGTGGACCTCTCCCAAGATTGATCAAAATGTCCCCTCTCTCGTAAATCACACACTCTTTTTCCCTTAGAAGAGTTTTGTCCCAAGAGGTTTTCTCTCTAAGGTTTTTAATGAGGTGGGGTTTATGAGAAGTCCAAACTTAACCTCCATAACATTATGGTTAAGCTTGAGGGAGAGTATTGATCAATAGAATAAAGAAGGAAAAAGGATTGCGTGTGATGCAAGAAAAGGTCAAGACGCGAGTCATCGGGTTGTAAGCTTCTCGGTATCAAAGTGCGGAACATCACGAACGTGAGGCGAGACGAGTAGACCAAAGGAACGCGGAGTGCCAGTCGTGAAATATCCGAGAAGATTGATCAGGGTGCAGGCGGTCTTACCCATGACTCGGTCAGGATGCGTTCTCCCCAAGCGACCCGACAAAGAAATTCTCTCGGGACTCGAAGCATGAAAGCGACTCCTAGAGCTTGTGGGGACCAAGACTTCGTCTTTGACCATTGTGGGCCCTTGGTGAAGTCATGGAGCAGTTGGAGAGAAGAGGAGCCTTGAGGGAGACCACCGGGTCACTCTCAACCCAGGACCACTTCCTCGGGACCACCTTCCTGGGACCACTCGGGACCACAACTATTTCTCTCTTCCTTAACGGAGCCAACGGCTAGAGGCCTGATATACCTCGTTTATAATGACTTATAGCTTACTAATTCATATGTTTTCTTTAACTCGGGTGACTTGGTGTGGGCTGTATTGACTCGCAATCGGATGCCCGCTCATCTCTACAACAAACTCCGCGCAAAGAAGATAGGTCCTTTGAAGATATTGGAACGCATTAACGACAATGCTTATCGTGTTGAGCTTCCTCCAGACATTAATACTTCAGATGTCTTTAATGTTATGTATCTTTCTCCATTTCTTCCTGCGGATTCTGCTGATTCGAGGTCGAATCCTGTCAACCCGGAGGGACCTGATGCAGGAGCATCTCCTTCTATAGCGGTAACTTGATACCTTAGTGTTTACGTTTCATTTTTTAATTAGAGGTTTTTTCTTATGTTTATCTTTATTTAGGAAAATTAGTTAAACATTCCTTTTCTTAGACGACTCGTGTCTTAAAGGATTGTTATATAAACCATTCTATTAGCTTCTTGTTAAGACACATTATTTTGAATTCAATAGAGCTTTTGTTTTTATCCCTTGTTCGATTCGATTCGATTCAATTCATCAAGCAGGAAGTTGGTCTCAAGAAGCTAA